>PVIC010045685.1:0-14538 GCA_004025085.1 Thryonomys swinderianus
GCCCACCAGCAATCAATACCGCATACCACAGTGCCGGGCGTGGTGGCTCAAGCCTGTAATCCCAGCACTCAGGAGGCAGAGGCAGGAGGATTGCTGAGTTCGAGGCTTGCCTGGGCTACATAGTGACCTCAGGGCCAGCCTGAACTACAAAGCGAGACCCTGTCTCAAAAAAAAAAAAAAAAAAAAGAATCTATATGGAAAATACAAAAGAAATGGACAGATTTGTAGATACTTATGCAATACCAAAGCTGATTCAAGATTATTCCAAATAACCCAATATTAGTCAATGAAATTGAAGATATAATTAAAAATTTACCAACAGGGGCCGGAGGGTTAGCTCAGTGGTTCCAGCGCCTGCCTCGCAAGAGCAAGGACCTGAGTTCGATCCCCGGTAACCACATATAATGCTGGGTGTAGAGACACGCCCACCAATAATCAACACCGCATACCACAATGCCGGACGTGGTGGCTCACGCCTGTAATCTCAGCACTCGGGAGGCAGAGACAGGAGGATTGCTGAGTTCGCGGCAGCTTGCCTGGGCACCATAGTGAGCGCAGGGCCAGCCTGAACTACAAAGCGAGACCCTGTCTCCAAAAAGCAAAAAAAAATGAAAAAAAAAATTTACCAACAAAGAAAAGCCCAGGCTCTGACAGATTCACTGCTGAATTATAAGAACTTTAGAAAAGATATAATGCCACTATTCCTCAAACTCTTTAATGAAATTGAAAGAGGAGCAATACTTCCAAACTCATTCCTGGAAGCAAGTGTTACCTGATACCAAAACCAGAGAAAGATCCAAATTAAAAAGATGCCAATCTCTTCAATGAACACAGATGCAAAACATCCTTAGCAAGATATTGGAAAACAGAATGTAGCAAATTATCCAGATGATTACATACCATGGGCCAGAGAATTAGCTCAGTGGTTCCGGTGCCTGCCTCACAAGCGCAAGGTCCTGAGTTCGATCCTCAGTAACCACATACCACAATATCAGGCGTGGTGGCTCAAGCCTGTCATCCCAGCACTTGGGAGACAGAGGCAGGAGAATTGCTGAGTTCCAGGCTTGCTGGGCTACATGGTGAGCTCCAGGCCAGCCTGAACTACAAAGCGAGACCCTGTCTCAAAAAAAAAAAGATTATATACCATGACCAAGTAGGATTCATCCCAAGGATGCAGGGATTGTTCAATATATGCAAATCAATTAATGTACTGTACCATATTAGCAGTTCTAAGGATAAAACTACATGATCATCTTAATAGATACAAAAAAAGAATTTGGCAAAGTCCAACATCCATTCCTGTTAAAAAAAAAAAAAACCTACAGAAAATTGGAATAGATGGCTTTATTATCTCAATCAGATCTTCTCAAATTTAAAAACTCAATCCGAAAATGGGATCTGAAATGGATCAGTATTTCCCAGATGAAGAAATAGAAACAGCAAATAAATATGTGAAAAATGTTCAGCATCACTGGTCATTCAAGAGATATAAGTTAAAACAACATTAAGATTCCATCTCACTGGGGCCAGAGGGTTAGCTCAGTGGTTCCGGCGCCTGCCTCGCAAGCGCAAGGTCCTGAGTTCGATCCCCAGTAACCACGTATAATGCTGGGTGTGGAGACATGCCCACCAACAATCAACACCGCATACCACAATGCCGGACGTGGTGGCTCACGCCTGTAATCCCAGCACTCGGGAGGCAGAGACAGGAGGATTGCTGAGTTCGCGGCAGCTTGCCTGGGCACCATAGTGAGCTCAGGGCCAGCCTGAACTACAAAGCGAGACCCTGTCTCAAAAAAAAAAAAAAAAAAAAAATCTGAAGCTTCTCAAGCCCACTCCACAGACGTTGCATAAAGAGGGGGCGAGGGTGTTTTAACACAACTTTACTTATGAACATGGAAACCTGAATTCCATGTAATTATCAGATACCCCCGAACATGTCTCTTCCATTGGTGCAATCAGGAGGTTATTAATAGGTGGTTGGGTTATTCAGAGGACAAGCAGCTGGCCCACAATAACCTGACTTCCCTCCACCACTATGTGGCCTGTACGAGAGACATTTTGGCTGAGAAGAAAATAGAGGAGAGAACTCTAGCCCGTGATGGAGTGCCACCTGCCTACAGCCCACAAGATTCCTACCCTCCAGGAGAGACAAACAACTGCCCTAGGTTGCCCCCCCTCGTCCTGATGCTGCTTTTTCTCCAGATGTTTTCCTCTGCCTTCCTTTCTTGGAAGCTCACATGCGCTTTCTAAGGGTTACTGGGTGGGGCGGAAGGAGAGAGGAAAAAGCATGCCAGGGAGGAGGGGACTTTGAGGCAGAGGCCTGGCTCTGAGAAAGCCCACGACCCTCTTCCTCTGAGGCCTGCCCCTCCCCACCAGTACAGGCTGTGAGGAACTCAGAGCACTGGATGTCATGCTCTGGCATCTCAAGCGATGGTCCTGGGTGCTATTGCTCCATAGCAAGAAGTACTAAGCCCATGGCCCGACTTTCCCTATATTCATAGATTAGCTCCACTGGTCCACTGAACTCAGTGAACACTTCCATGGGAAAGTCAGCATCAGTTCCAGGGACACAATACTGACAAAGCCTGTAAAGTCCTGTTCTTATACCTGCGTGGGAGGGCTATCTCACACGGGAGGCGTTCTCTCCGTGTGCTCTCGGGCTCGGGCCCATCATCATGGCTCCTCTGCTGTGGGATCTTCAACCTCCCGTCACCTGATTCCCCTCCCCGGAACTGTGTGTTCCCAGCCACCCTGAGGACCTGGGGGACCTCCAGGGGCACGAATGCCTCTGTAGAGACCTGGCGACACCCCCTCCAGGCGTAGACTCGTGGCCCCTGGCAAGGTGGGGAAGGCAGGACGGGGGTGCTGGGTCCGGGGTGGGGGCCCACCTTGCTCTTCTCCTGCTGCAGCTCGATCTGGATGTCCGTGAGCTTGGCTCGCAGCTCCTCATTGGCGGCCTGCAGCGCAGCGAGAGCCTCCGCCTTGTCCCCCTTGGCCCGGCTGCCTGCGCCCTTCTTGGACATGGTGAGGCTGGGTGGCCAAAGGGGCGCCCAGGGGCAGATGCTCCGTCTTGGCTGCGGTGTCCGCACCAAGCTCCTGGCAGGTGTCGCCTCGGCTGTCGCACTGCTACATTGTCTCACTCACCTAGAGGGAAAGCACACCTGGGTGAGCAGACTGCGTCAGCCGGAGGGGTCGGGCCCGGAGCTCGGCGGCTCGTGTGCGGGGTGAGGGCACTGCGGACACCTCACTGGTCCCACGCTGAGGATGCTGCCCTGACAACGCCTCTAGGGAACCAGCTCCAGGCCTCAAGTTCAGCCGCCTCCACACAGCGTCCCCAAAAGAGGACTTCATGGGTCACACACGGTGAGCATTCAATACGTGTCAATTCTTTGCCTTTTAAGAAGTAGAAATTGGGCACCTGACTTTAAACCCAGCACTTCGTACATGGGTGAGGCAGGTGATGGCAATAGTGGGCATACACCGTAAGCTCCTGAGGGCAGAGTGGGAGATCACGACCCCAGGGACCTCCTGGGATGCACAAACTCCTCCCAAGAAATAAAGAAAAACAAACAAAAGCAATCTCTTGAAGAAGTCTTTGCACGCCCGTGTTCAGAGCAGCATTACTGCCGCAGCTAAGAAGTAGAAGCAACCCCAGCGCCCACTGACGGGTGAGCTGCAAGCCCTGCTCCTGTGGCAGACTGTGACGCCTGCCCCTGGGGTGAACCCTGACGCTTTTATGTCAACAAAAGGAGCCTGTCACAAAACAACAAGTACAGTATTGTACGACGCCGCTTAGGTCCTTAAAGGAGTTGAACTCATAGAAACAAAAGATTTCCAGGCACTGAGGGAAGAGGAAATACGGAGTTGTTTAATGGGGTAAGGGTTTCAGTTTTAGCAGATAAATAATTTCCTCTTTCCTGGCCGCTACCCTCCTCCATCTCCCGCCCGCCTAAGCTGTCCTTCCTCCCCAGCTGGTCACCCCCCTGCCTCCCTAGGGGCTTCTCTCCTCCAGTAGCTCCTCTTTGCTGCAGGAAGGGCAAGGGGTGTGGGGGGGAATCACCCCCCTGATTACGCCCAAAGCAGGCTCTGAGCAGTGCAGGCCGTAGAGCTTTAACTCTACAATAGACTTCTTTTGTGAAGTGAGTCCAGCCAAAGCCTACGCGACCAGATAACATGGCAGCCAAAGTCAGAGTGACCCGTACCCAAATTTGGCTGCCAAAATCAAGATTGCTTTGTCGCTTCTCTTACAGGCCTTGCCTGTGTCAGCAATGTATCCCCAGTAACCACGCATAGCCCTCGCACCATAACCTGAGTTTTTCCTCTCGCCTATGCCATAGCACCGCGCAGGCAGCCAGGACCTGTCTCGTGGGCCTCTGACACAAGCACACTTCATGGCCCAGAGCTATTTGCCTTCCCTGGTGAGCGCAGGGACTACCCGGTGTTGTTCGAGGAGATCATCGCGGTGGTTTTCAGATGGCTGAGCCCTGTGTTTGTGGACTCAGGCTCTACCAGGGAGACAAAAGAAGTCACAGCACACAGGAAGGCCGGATGAGAGGAAAGCTCATGGCGGGTGTGTTGGTGAATAGGGAGATGACGAGGGAGCCGCGGCAAGAGGACTGTGGGGGCAGCAGAGCCTACAGCACACTTCCCACAGAATCTCTGTGCCTGGAGGTGAGGGGTGCTGGCCTTAGAGAAATGGGGAAAGGAAGACAGAAACAAAGGGAAAGGCATCTCAGCCTAGCATGGAGGAGGCAGGAAACGTTGTGAGGGCCGATGGACAGACCGAGAAAAGGCAGAGTGGAGAAGGCAGCCCCATTCTGGACAGCATATTGGTCAGCTGTCAAGCAGCCTGGGCAGAGTTTCAGCCCAAGGCTCCAGCCTGGGTGATTCAGCTCTTGCAGGGTCACTGGAGTGCAGGCAGAGAGCAGGACAGAGGCCATCTTGGCAGGACAGGAAGATGCATGCACTCATAGGAGGCCACGAGATGCTGCAGAATCAGAGGACTGGGCCGAAGGCGGAGGCCCTGGAGCGTCTTGGTTCCCACCAGCAGCCTCAGGGTGGGTGCTCACTGCGCCTTCTCTCCCTTTCCAGCTCAGCTCCTGAGCCGTGGTGATAGTTCGTCAGTACAGAGCATGGGATGTAAGTGGGGAAAGAAAGGTCAAGGTTCCCGCAAAGGTAAGAGGGAAGAATGGGTGGAAAGAAAGAGGAGAAGAGGGAAGAGAAGGCCTGTGGGAAGGGACGAAGAACAGCTGCCTTGCGTGATCAGTGGGAAGGGAAGGTGTCAAAGATGCTTTGCTGTGTAGCACTAATGAGCTAAGGAGAGAGCTGGGCAATATTTACGGTGGTTTTAGTGACTTAGTCCTGCCACACCAAGAGCTGCCTGTGGGCTCATAAGCCAATCCCTTCCTATCCTCTCCAGGGTCTCAGGAAGGCGATTCAGCGGGAGACGGACGGGCAGGGCTGTGTCCGGGCCCGGAAGTCCGGATATATGTCCTGTGCCACTGCTTTGGTGAGCTTCCTGCCTCACATGTGGGCCTTCTTTCCCACTTACAACATAATTTTCCCGCTTTCCTTCAAATCTCTGTGGACAGCCTCTGCAAGCTACTCTATGTGCCTAGCTGAAATCAGTGTAAACAGTCCCAGGATCTTTAAATACTTACCAAACTGAATCTGATCAGCAGTTAAGTTGAGAAGAAGACGGAGAACCCGGACCAAGGCAAACCATCCCCACAAGGAAGGTGAGCATTTTCAGGCAAGGACTGCTCAGCTCCCACACCGGCAGGGGTGCGTCCTCTACCTTGGATAGCAGGGGGATTCCCTGCCCTTCCGGGACCAGGACCACATGTTTATACTTTCACTGGGAAACTCATTAAATTAATAGCACCATCTGCCTATCTTTTGTTTGGGGGTCTCAGAGAGGTAATAAATAATACACTTCTGAGGGCTGCAGTAGAAGCGCTTGGCTGATCTCTGTGTCAAGTTGCTGTGCTGCGGGAGGCTTCAGTGGGCAGGACAAGGCTTTACGGTTGATGAATGTGCTTCCGCTCTGGGCTAATGACTGCAGTAAACCTCCCCGCTGCTCACCAGCGGCAGTCTGCAGAAGACACTCTCCCCACTGGGTCTCTGCTGGCCGCGAGGTTTACTTAATGTCCAGCCTCCAGACTTGTGCTTTGACACCCCCACGTGACCTAGAGCACAATGAAAAGCCAGCCAGACCCCTCAACCCTCAGACAACCTTCCCAGCCATTCACCTGTGTACTTCACACGAGGCGATTTCTTGGATTCCTCTCCAGTTTAACTATGGAGAAGAAAGGATGGACCTCATGATTCGTTTCCCTGGAAATTTAAAGTTGGAGGGTGGGGGGAAGAGAGAGGAAGGAAAAGGAATGAAGATGCGTTATGTGCAGGTACCGACTCCCCACAAAGCATGTAAACGTGTACTACAAATCCATACTGATAAACAAAAGTGTGGGCAAGTGGGAAAGAAATATCCAAGCCTCCAGGAGAGGATCAGAGACACTCAAGAGACCCCGTAGGGAGGGGACGATGACACAGACCCACCAGCTCCAGGCCCCCGACTCTGTGATGGTCCTGAGTGGCGCAGGGAGGGGACAGGCCTGAGACCCAGGCCCTGGCGCTAGACGCCTCTTCACCAGGCTGGCCCCACGCAGTGGCCCAGCAGGAGACATCTTTGGGGTGTTCACACTTGAGCGTGAGTGGGTGAGAGCCTCAAGATGATCCTGAATAGACACATCTTGCCCATGATAATATATTTTGCCTCGAAAACAGAAATATCACTCAGAGGACAGATCAACATGTTATTCACGCCTGGATGTAAAGACTGGTGACCAGAATATCAGTTCCCTGCCCAGAGACCCGGGGAAGCAGGGGCCTAACTTGGGGGGAACAAGGAGTTCCTGGAATGGAAGTGAGCAAGCTGCCACCTTAAGGAGGGCAGGACCCTGGGAGCCGCGCCTGGGGCTCCGGGTGCTGAGCGAGGCACAGGGCTGGGAGGAGGGAGGAAAGGTGAAAATGCCCAGGTGAAGGCATCTCAGGTCAACTCAACCACCCCAAGGAAAAGGGCAAAAGAGGCTGGGACTGGCCTTCTGGCCCTGGAACAGGTTCTAGTTCCTGACTAGCAACCCTGGCATCTATGTTGTAGCCTGGCCGTGGGCCACAAAACACAGACCAGAAATGCTCAACTTCAGGTAGAGATCGTCACTGATCATAATTTGTAGGAGAAGAATCAGATATAGGTCACATGTCGCATAACCCAGTTCTGCCTGACTTGGAGACCTTGGCCCTGAGGCCACTACCCTCAGCCAATGTGGGATAAAGCTGCTGGGCTCAGTCTGTGATAGCTAAATCGTGGCAACAGCCCAAATGCCCAATAGCAGGGGATTGGATACAGAAGATGTGGGGTTTATGTTTTTGTTTTTGTTTTTGTTTTGTTTTGTTTTGTTTTGAGACAGGGTCTTGCTTTGTAGTTCAGGCTGGCCCTGAGCTCACTATGTAGCCCAGGCAAGCCTCGAACTCAGCAGTCCTCCTGTCTCTGCCTCCCGAGTGCTGAGATGTTTTTGTTTTTTTGAGTCAGGGTCTCGCTTTGTAGTTCAGGCTGGCCCTGAGCTTGCTATGTAGCCCAGGCAAGCCTGGAACTCAGCAATCCTCCTGTCTGCCTCCTGAGTGCTTACAGGTGTGAGCCATCATGCCCAGCACTGTGGTATGTGGTACTGATTGCTGGTGGGCACAAGTCACCATGCCCAGCATTGTTGTCTGTGGTTACCAGGATCTGAACTCAGGACCTTGTGTTTCTGAGGCAGGTGCCAGAACCACTGAGCTAAATCTCCGGCCCGATGTGGGGTTTTTTAAAAAAATAAAATGGACTCGGGAGGCAGAGACAGGAGGATTGCTGAGTTCGCGGCGGCTTGCCTGGGCACCATAGTGAGCTCAGGGCCAGCCTGAACTACAAAGCGAGACCCCGTCTCAAAAAGCCAAAAATAAATAAATAAATAAATAAATAAATAAATAAATAAATAAATAAATAAAACGGAGTATTACTCTGCCACAAAGAATGATAAATTTGAGTCATTTATACTCAAATGGATGTACCTTGAGGACATACTCATAAGTGAAATAAATAGGGCACAGATGTGTAAATACCATATCTTTTCTCTGGGATGAGAAACTGAAGGTGTAAAGGGGTTCTAAAATGTACAATAGGTATTGTGAAATAGGAACAAAATATTCAAAGGAAAAAGGGGAGTGCTAAAACAGAGCCGTCTTTCTCCCTTGGCATAAATGCTCCTGAGGAGGCTCAGCAACAGCCGCCCTGGCACTAAGTGGCTTCCAGATGACCAGCCTGGCCTCTGCAGGGCACAGCTGCTCAGCAGATGGTTCACTGAAGCAGCCAAAGGTCCAGAGAGGCAGCAGCATGCAGGCCAGCCAACAAGTCAGGCTTTTCTAACAAACTCGACTTGGGGGACACAGCTCCAATTCACCTGGGCCCACCTCAGAGGGCACAGAGAGAACAGCCAGGAACCTGCTGCAGTTGCCCACAAGCAGGCCTGGGCAGCCGAGCGACTTTCCTCCCGGCCCTTAAGGCTGGACACCAACTCCCACAACGTATCTGTCCAGCACTGTCCTGCTTCCTATCTTGCAAGTAGTACTACATTCAATTTCATGTACATCTCAGTTTTCCAATGGTGTTTCTCTGCACATTCACAGGAAGTAGCATATGACCAAATCGCCACCATTTCTTCCCAAGAATGACGAAGTGTTCTATTTGAACATCATCTTAAAATTATTAAGAGATGCCCCTCAGTTATGACAATCAATGAGACACTTGGCTGAGAGTAGAGATGTGTGTGTGGCACGGTTACCATGACAAACTGACAGCGACACTTAGAAACGTGCGCAGTGGTATTCGATAAAATTTCTAAATAACAGATTAGAATCAGCAAAACTCTGAGTTACAACTTTCATCTCTAACTGCACATTTTTCAGTGAACCCAACTTATGTTCATCTTTACAAACCCTTATCAGAAATGGAGTTTGTAGAAAACAAGGGAGTGAAATTTGGTGGGAAGAAAAGGATGCTTTGTGGCGAACCAACGATTCATCCAGGATCTGTCTAGTGACTCTGTGGAGTGCTCTGACTCCTGGCAATGCCAGTCCTGCCTCCTGTGAAGTTACAATTGATGGAGCCAGGGGTGACACTTTTTAAATAAATAAACTCTGCAGTCTGAGTTAACTGTAGATCACATGTAGACTCGTACTACAGAGGGAACCTGCTTACCTATTCACGGCATTTCTGTAGGAACGTCCTGAAAAACCGTGAGAGATCACAGCCACGGTAAAAACACAGAGACAACCGAAGCACTGAGCATTCACCTTCACAGAGAGTCCTGTGTACTGACCCTCACTTGCCTCCCAGCCTCCCCTTCCCGAGCCCAGGAAGCCACGGATACATCTCTCATTTGCATCATTTTGCCACTTCAGCAATGTCATCGAAGTGGGAATACACACCATGCAACCTTTTGAGATCGGCTTTTTCCCCTCAGCATAACACTCTGGAGATTAGTCCAGCTTGAGGCAAGTCTCAATAACTCGTTTATTTTCACTGATGAGCAAAATTTCAGGGTGTTGATGGACCACACTTGCTTAACCATTCATCACTGTAGGACATCACAGTCATTCCCAGTTTTTGCCTACTATAAAGTAGGCTGCCTGCTATAAGCACCTGTTTAGAGGATTTGGGGTAAATATAAAACTTTGCTTTTCTGGTAGAAAATGCCTGGTAATGTAATTTCTGGCTGACAAGATAGTTACGTATTTGTACAGAGGCGCTGACCATTCTGCATTCTCACCAGCAGTGTCTGGGGGAATCCAATTTCTCTGCATCCTTTCCACCATTTGGTATTTAATTTTTTACCTTTGGGCCATTTTGATAGGTAATATCTCATTTCAGTATTAAACTGCATTTTCCGCGTAACTAAGGACAGCATCTTTACATGTCCTTAGTGGTCATCTGCACATCTTCCTTGTTGCATATACCATCAGGCTGCTTCCTTCCTGGGCCCTTGGGAGAGAAGGCAGGCTTTGCCCAGGCCTGTTTTGTTTTGTTTTGTTTTTTGAGACAGGGTCTCACTTTGTAGTTCAGGCTGGCCCTGAGCTCACTACGTAGCTCAGGCAAGCCTTGAACTCAGCAATCCTCCAGTCTCTGCCTCCCGAGTGCTGGGATTACAGCATGAGCCACCATGCCTGGCACTGTGGTATGGTATCTATGGCTGATGGGCGTGAGTCACCACGCCCAGCATTGTATGTGGTTACTGGGATCGAACTCAGGACCTTGCGCTTGCGAGGCAGGCGCCGGAACCACTGAGCTAAATCTCCAGCCCACCTAGGCCTGTTTTGTCTGTGCCTATCGGTGGTTCCAAGCCCCCAACTTCTCTGACCCCACAACTGGGATACATACCACAAGAGGAACCCCGCACCTTATGGCTATGTTATTCTTCAGGCCTCCAAATCCTAATTGGCTGCTCTCTTCTCTCAGCCTTTTGTTGTTTTCTGATGTTTGTTTTATATTTGGACTTCCAAGGCTTTTGATTGTACTAGTGGGAGAGACGGGGACAACATGTCTACTCTGCCTCTCCGGAGGCAAAAATTCGGCTGCAGCTTTTTGCACAAAAAAAAAAAAAAAAAAAAAATCTTGCATCTGTCTTTATTTCTGTTTTATAACAGATGTGACTTTGATTTGCCAGTGCTCTTCCCAGGGAAGGAGGCAGATGTTATATTACATGACTACTGACCCCTGCCCTGTACGAAAAAACAGGCTCTACTGTCTGGATTTGAGGGAAAAGCTACCTGTAGGGCACGTAGCTCTTTGTGTGGTTCTAAGTCCGCCTTGTTCAGTTAAGGAAGCATGGGTCATATTGGTATCTGCAGGTCCCGCTTAGGATACAAGGGCAGCAACAAACACTTTATTGAATGAACATGAGCACTACAGATGTCTTCCAAGTGGTAGTGCAAACGGTTTGAAAATACAGCAATGGGATTCAGAGTTCAAAACGGGACACCCGAGGGTGTGTTTCTGTGCATGTTAATACAGAGCCCAACTCAGGAGGTGGCTGTGATCTGGCATCACTGCTCAGCTCGGGACCCTCAGGAAGTCTTGGCTGCAGATGGAACCCCAGCCCGAGTTTAAAGCCAACATCATAATAACCCAGAACAGGCAGCTCTGTTCAGAAAAACAGCTATGGCAGCTAATGAGATTCAGAGTCCTTTCTTCCCACACTCCTACTGAGATGAACACAAAACAGCCAATCTAGAAATCTAGAGAGATGGGAAATGAGGGAAGAGAGAGGACAGAGAGACAAATAGATGAATGGATGGGTAGGTAGACAAATAAATGGATAAAAGCGGCCCTCCATTTTCTTCTTCCTGAAGGATCTATCTCTAAATTGCAATTATTCTTCCCATTCTCCTAAAAGTTCAACAAAGGCTAGATGAGGATCTATTTCAAAAAGAATTTTGTATTTCATTACTGAAAAACAAACATCAAGTCTATGTCATCCTGCACATGATTTTGGTTCAGACTGCTGTGTGTGGGGGGGTATAGATCTAACCATAACAGTCTTAGTGCAAATCCTTGTCCCATGTCCCATGGCTCTGCTTCTGTAAAGGGTTACACCGTCTGCTTGCCTTTCTTGAAAAGGTTGAAGTCAACTTTAGAGCCATGAATTTGCTGGATATGGTAGGACATGCCCTGTAATCCCAGCAGTCAGGAGGCTAAAACAGGAGGATTGCCATGAGTTCAAGGCCAGCCTGGGCTCTATAGTGAGTTCAAGACCAACCCGACACCCATAGCAAGACCCTGTCTAAAGAAAGAACCACAAACCCAAATACAGTAGAGGGGTTTACTGATCCTAATAGGTACATGGAAATGAAAAGGACAGAGGATAAGTCAAACAACCTTAACAATGAAGACAGACCTGAAGGATTTGCACTAAGACTGTTACGGTTAGATCTATACCCCCCCCCCACACACACACACACACTCACATTTTCATGCACCTAGAGGCAGGGCTTTTGAATTGGGGTTGAATCGTGGGAGCACTGTCCTCATGGATGGATTCATCCACTGGTGAGTTCAGCAACTGAGTGTGCTGTCCAAGGTGGGGCCTGGTCAGAAGGAGCTGGTCACTGGGCAATGGACCTGAAGGGTGTATCTCCCTCCCCGGCTCCTCCTTCCTCTCTCTGCTCCCCGGCCACCACAATGCAAGCACTTTTTCCTCTACAGTGCCCTCCACCATACCATTTTCCTTGGATCCAGCCAAACCCAAAACATGAGCCAAAATAAACCTCCCTACAAACTGTAGGTGTCAGGTATTGTCTCTCAGTGATGAAGAAGGTGGCTATGATAAGGGTCTTCGCAAGGGCCTTTGATAAAGGTGAGGGTATTGATCAAGGACAAACAACACTCAAAAGAATTGGCAAGGTATGTGGTCACTGACTTGTGTTTTAGCGACACCACAGTCCACAGGGCCAAGATGGGTTTTCAATCGAGTGGTGCCAAGTGAATGCTTCTTTCTACCACAAACAAAAAATCATTGTCCAAGTCAGGCATGGTGCTGCACATTTGTAGTCACAGCTATTCAGGAAGCAGAGGCAGTGGATCACAAGTTCAAGGCCAGCCTGGGCAGAAGAACTGTCTCATTTACGAAAATTGGCTGAGGATGTAGCTCAGTGGTACACTTGCCTCGCATGTGAGAAATTCTGGATAGATCATTTCCTAGTCAATTAGATAAAAATGAGAAAGGCAAAGCTATAATCTTTCAGGGGAAAATATCTTTATGACTTTGGAAATAGCTAAACTTCATTAGCAGCGTGCAGAAGGCACTAGCTGTAAAGGAGAAATCTGATGGTTGGATTATATTAAGAGCTTCCGTTAATGAAAGGCCACCTTTAAGAGTGTGAAAAGGCAAGTCAGGGGTTGAAGAAATCTGGAGCACAAATATCTCACAAAGGGTTCGCATCCAGAATATGTGAAAAAATCCCGCAAACCAGTAAGAGTCACTCAGAAAACCCGGTGGAAAATGTGAAAGACTGCACAGGAGGGGGTCCCAAGTGAGGGCTCAGTGTCAGGCCTGTGATGTCCCCAGAGCGGGATGGTGGCTGGCTGCCCGTCTGGCCACTGGCATCTCTGCACGACCTCTTGGCTCTCCCCCAGCCAGGCTTATAGTGAGTCCCCACTGTCTTCCAGGCTCCCACCTCACATGACCCTTATACCCTGTTTTCTGTGGTACCTGCAGTTTGGCTCAGTGTGGGCTGTGGCTGGCTGGGCTACTGCAGCCAATGGGGAGCCAGAGGCCAGGCTCCTGCTAGGCTCCCAGTCTGCTTCAGCATCTAGACTCTACACCTGGGATGTAGTAGTCGAAGATAGTTGCTTCACCCTCTCACTATGCTGTCCACCCTCTCACTATGCTCCTTAACAAGTTCATACCAGTTGCTTTAATCACAAGAAGACTAATCAAGAAAGACCTGTTTTCATGGAAAACCTCTCAGAAGTAGTATTTTGCAAATATAATTTAGGGGGATGGCAATACTGAATGGTTCTGATATTCTCTGTTTCAGAGAGTGAGAAAAGATGAATCCTTTTAAGAATTATGTTAATTGAGCTGGAGATTTAGCTCAGTGGTTCTGGCACCTGCCTCGCAAGGGAAAGGTCCTGAGTTTGATCCCTGGTAACCACATACAATGCTGGGTGTGGTGACTCACGCCCACCAGCCATCAATACCACATACCACAGTGCTGGGCGTGGTGGCTCACGCCTGTCATCCCAGCACTCGGGAGGCAGAGGCAGGAGGATTGCTGAGTTCAAGGCTTGCCTGGGCTACATAGAGAGCTCAGGGCCAGCCTGAACTACAAAGCCAGACCCTGTCTCAAAAAAAAAAAAAAATGTTAATTAATAACACATAATTTGGGGGCACAGATTTCTGATGGAAGCTTGTAAATAAAAAAGCTCTAGAGACATGTGGTCTCCAGTCTTGGGCTCAGGCTCCATCAATGCAGGAGGACTAGAGATGGCTCCATCCTGAAACTTGAGATTTTCCTCTTAAAATAGCTCTGCAGGGGAACAGAGACCTGCTCAGATAGTGTCTAAGAAGATCCCGGTTGACAATGTACTTTTTTCCACAGTGGGAGTCCTTTCAACATGTAGCTCAGGGTATGTGGTTCGTTGGGTCTGATCTTTGCAGAACTTACTCCACAAAGTTCATTTGATTTTATCTGGACTAATTAGTACACATTGTTTAGTTGTCAATAAAACTTTATCATAAAATCCTTTTATTAGTGAGATTTTATATAGAAAATTAACACTGTTATCTAAAATTTTCAGATCTTTTGACATTTATCCAGGTAAAATTTTATTTTAGAATATATTTTTAAACATTAAATTTCTTAGCAACACAGCTATTCTATCATAACAGAGCAAACTGTGTTAATTTAGAAAAAAAGAGTCAGGGGCCACATTGTGAA
>PVIC010045686.1:0-14529 GCA_004025085.1 Thryonomys swinderianus
CTAACCTTATGACAGGAAGTTAAAGCTAAGAGATTATTATACTCCAAAGTCATACAGTATTAAGAAGCAGAGGCAGAAGAAGGATTCAAACCTTCATGTGTCTGACTACAGCATTTTAGCCACTTTGCCATATGTCTATTGAGTATGTAACATGTGCCAGCCCTATTTCAGGGCTACAGCTTGGATATATTATACTATATATTTATATATAATGAACAGCATTCTCTGCTTTAATGATGCATACATTCTAGTGGTGAGAACAGGTAAGACTGATTCTAAAGATAGGTAATAAATGAGCAACAGTTACAAGAAGAAAAAAAATGTTTCAATGAAAAGAAGAAAAGTAGGTAGCAGTCAGAGAAGACTACAGGAAACGTCATTTCAAACATGACCCCAAACCATGAGAAAATCAGGGACTAAGCAAGGTTGTGAACTGTTGGGATACAAGGAGTCGATCCTTTATGCAGACAAGATGAATTAACTTCTGCTGTGAGACAATTTTAATCAAGCACTTGCATTCATTTTTAGCCAGACACAAAAAAAGAGCTCAGCAAATATTGTTTATATTACTATTAGTAACAGCAGCATTTACCAAGATGTTAGGAAAAGAAATCCTCGGGAGGAACTCTCTAAATTTTATGCTGGACAAAGTAAGATACTAAAAGAAATAAAATATAGTTGGTGCCCTGAAGCTAAAACCCTGGTTCTGAATCCTGAATGATCTTGAGGAAGTTAGTTTATGTCACTGCATCTCAGTTTTCTTATCTGTAAAAACAGGTATAACAAAACAGCTTTAGGAGCGGTCTTATGAAGATCACACAAACTAATTCACATAAAATGTACGGATCAACACGTGGAACAAAGTCAATGCCCCCAAGTGTCACACACAATGCCCCTGGTTGTCCCGGCGCTGCACACCCAGGGCTCCGGGCCTTCAGGAGCTCTTCCTGCCGATGCACTGCAGCTGTTAACCAGGTCCTCTGCTCCCTACACCTTCAGGGCCTCAGATTTCCTCAATGACTTCGCACATCCATCAGCCGATATCAGAAGCCCATTTCTACTGCTCTTTTCCTTATTGTCTCTGCTTCTCAACTTTCATAACTCTTTAATTTTCCCATAAGTCTCTTCATAGTTCCCTACAAGAAAGAGAAGCTGGGCTGGCAGTTTACAAGAATATTCTCGTTTTGCAGGAGGCTACCCAGTGAGGTACTGTATATCAGGGGTATTCTTTGGCTCGTTTCCATTGGTGTTCACTTACTTTGCTGTTTCCAGGGTTTCTGTAAAGTACACCTCTCCACTTTTTTGGCAACAGAAACTATTTTCTATTTCTAGAATTTAGAAAATTTCCAAGATACTGATGGTAATTTTTTTTTTGAGACAGGGTCTTGCTTTGTAGTTCAGGCTGGCCCTGAGCTCACTACGTAGCCCAGGCAAGCCTCGAACTCAGCAATCCTCCTACCTCTGCCTCCCGAGTGCTGGGATGACAGGCGTGAGCCACCACACTCGGCACTGTGGTATGTGGTATTGATGGCTGGTGGGCGTGAGTCACCACGCCTGGTATTGTTGTATGTGGTTCCTGGGGATTGAACCAGGGAACCTTGTACTTGCTAGGCAAGCGCTGGAACCACTGAGCTAAATCTCCAGCCCCTGGAAGTAATTTTTATATACAGAAAGCAGAACCTGACCAGGGTGTAAAGACTGTTAAGTAATCTTGGAAGAATTTCTAATAATAAAACTCCAAAGCAAGAGTATTAATATATCTGACAACTATTTTAGGAGCTAGATTTAACAGAGATGCCGTTCCATACCTCAGCCACTACGCCAGATTCCAATGCATGATCGATCTCTCCTAAGACCTTACAATCGCAGTAACTGTGAAGTTACCTGTGTCTGGTTTGTCTGCACCACAAGACTGAAGGGGCCATGGTCTCGGCTGGCGCGCTTACCTTACCATCTTAACATGAACATCAAGGAGAGGGGAGGGCTAAGGGAGGGGTGCAATGCCATGTCTTGACGTTTCTCTCTCTTTCAGGCTGTCTGACACTGGACACTGCTTGTACCTCAGCTTTCCTTTTGTGAAATAAGCCAAAAGAAAGGCCAGCTACACTTTGACATGAACATGAGAATGATGATTCTGTGACTATAAAGACCATGGAGGCATCACCACACCAGGAATGCCTCGTAACAATAAGGCTGGCTGAGGTGGTGTAAGCTGGTAGGCCCAGCACTCTGGGAGGCTGCGGCAGTAAGCTGAGCTCAGCCCGGGCTACTTAGTAACTCAGCAAGGCCCCGTGTCAGAAATAAGAACACAGAAAAGGTAAGTGGATGTCGTTTGGTATGACAGCCCTGGGTTCAGTCCTCAATACTGCCTGGGAGGAGGGGGTAATGCGTTGCTTTTACTCATTCTTATCAAAGTCACTGGTTTACCTTGGACTGACATAACCTTTTTTCCTACCATTCCATCTTGTGAGCTTCTGTATCAATTTGGACGGGCAGACCTGGCAGAAATGCATCAGAGTGAAGGGAGCCCTGGGAATCTTGGATTGTTTAAACCAAACCGGCCGTACTTATACTTGGTTAGATCAGAACCAAGTCACTCTGTCTCTTGGTCACAGACCTTTCTGTATATGAGGTGTGATAGAACAACACGCAAAAATACTGACTATACAAAAGAAGTACTACAGCCGGGCGTGGTGGCTCCCGCCTGTAATCCCAGCACTCGGGAGGCAGAGGTAGGAGGATTGCTGAGTTTGAGGCTTGCCTGGGCTACATAGTGAGCTCAGGGCCAGCCCGAACTACAAAGCAAGACCCTGTCTCAAAAAAAAGTACTACAGTAAAAGACAAATTGCTACGACTCCTTCCCCTCACTTCAAACACATCATTCCTGTCTCCTTTCTTTTCTTTCTTTCTTCTCTGTCCCTTTCTCCCTCCCTGCCTCGCTCTCTTCTTTTTTCCACATTTTGAGACAGGGTCTCTCTCTGAGGTTCAGGCCTCCGACTCCTAACGCTGGGCATGGCAGCGCCCGGGCGCCGGCACCCTCTAAAGCAGTCCTGGGGTCCTCGCGCGCGTCTTTAACCTGCTCTGCTCAGCAGCACTCCGAGTCCGGCAGCCCCTTAGAGTGTTTGGCCTCAGTGGTCGTTTTAACTCGGGGGAGCCGGATGAAAGCCGCGTGGAGCTGGGTGCGTGAGCAAGAGAACAGCCTCTGGGCTGCAGAAGCTTCCCGGTGATGGCACCAGCACCAGCACCAGCACCAGCACCAGCACTCATGTGCGCTCGAGCATCTTGTAAAGACGGGGAAAGGACTTCTGGGTCTGCGACGGACAGTGGCAAGAATGATGGACTAGAGTATGTTTGAACCAATGGCAGGGGTGCCCTGAGAGGAATTAATAACAATGTGGCTTTTACGTAAAATTAAAAAATATACTTAGACATTTGTCATATGTTTTGAATACCCCTTACAGTTGCCTTCTTTTAAAAATCTCATTTACCTTAAAATCGTTAATGTGTAGAAATTCATCAATGATAGGTCTAGACTTCCTCTCCATTTCCTCTTCTGATAGTGCAGGCTTCTCTGGGGCTGACACTGCTGAAATTTCTGGTTTCACTATGAATAAGATTAAAAAGGAAGAAAATTAAAACAATAAAAATTACCATGAATATGATGAAGTCATGGTTGACAACATTTGTATTGTTATGCTGATTTATTTTCAGTATATATATATATATATTTTTTTTTTGAGACAGAGTCTCGCTTTGTAGTTCAGGCTGGCCCTGAGCTTACTATGCAGCCCAGGCAAACCTCGAACTCAGCAATCCTCCTGCCTCTGCCTCCCGAGTGCCGGGATGATAGGCGTGAGCCACCACACCCAGCACTGTGATATGTGGTACTGATTGCTGGTAGGTGTGAGTCACCACACCTGGTATTATTGCATGTATTTTACCAGGGATCGAACCATAGACCTTGTGCTTGCTAGGCAGGTGCCAGATCCAAAGCTAAATCTTTCTAGTTTCTGTAAAATCTTTTTTTTTTTTTTTGAGACAGGGTCTTGCTTTGTAGTTCAGGTTGGCCCTAAGCTCACTATGCAGCCCAGGCAAGCCTCAAACTCAGCAATCCTCCTGCCTCTGCCTCCCAAGTGCTGGGATTACAGGCATGAGCCACCATGCCTGGCATTTATTTTAAAATTACTTTTGATCACTTATCATGAACATCATACTCATGACACCTAACATGTTTTGAAAAGTCTGTATTTACCACCACATGCTCTGAGTATTACATATATTAAGTTCTCATTCCATCTTCACTACAGCCTTACAGGGCTGTACAGGTACACTTGTTCCCATTTAACAAATGAGGAAACTGAAACACAGGTGAAATACATAAAACAATTTTTACAGCATTACCTGAGTGTATCTTTAGGCACATACATGTCAGATCTTATAAAACCTACAGGTTGGGGCTGGGGATGTATCTCAGTGGTGCTATGCCTGCCTGGGAAGTGCAAAGTCCTGAGTTCAATCCCTGTTAACTGCCCCCCCAAACACCTACAGGTTAACATAGAAAACGAAGGAAACAAAAAACTCTGGTATCATCTGTTTGATTTGTCTTGCAGTTCAATAATGTTGGAATTTTTACACACTTGAGAGCCTGCACAGCATACCCAGTCTAAGAGTAATGTACAGTGGGGTGTTAAAGAGAATTTGAAGAAACACAGATTGCTTAGTGGGCAGCAAGAGGAACTTGTCAAGGTCCCTCTAAAGAAAGGGGAACATTTTCACAGCACTGAACGGAGACGGAGACGGAGCTGTACCCCGGAAGTGTGAGCAGTGCTGCAGGACAACACCGCCGCCCTCTACCCGCCACCCCCCCCAACGGGGTGCGCGCTGCTCAGACCGCAGGCTCCGAACTGTGGCCGCGCACCCCTTGTTCTTCCTTCCAACGGAGGGTGAGCCCGTCCTGCGCCCCGTCCCAGAAAGCCCCACCTGGCTCCTTCGCCTTGCTCCGCTCGGCCTCCACGCCGCTCCGCTCGGCGTCCGCCCCGCCCGTCAGCTGCTTCACGGTCTCCAGCATCTCCCGCCGCTGCTCCTCCTGAGCCTGGTTGTCCAGCAGGTCCTTGCTGCTCCCGCCCCTCATGAAGGTGTTCGGCCGGGCCGCTGCGGACGGAAGCGGCTTGTCGTTCTTCTCCCTGCTCACGCTTCCGCGGCTGCAAAGACAACACTTTTCAACGACCTAAGCCCTTTACATTCAAATTATAAAATAGCATTAAAAATATGCAGAGTAGTTCTCCACAGAATTTTACATGTGTCAGGCACCCATGATATTTCAAAGTATAGTAATTCACATAAACAAGTAAAAATCAGAGGGTTTTAAAGGGAGTATTTTTAAAGACATTTTATCTTTTTGCTCTAACACCAAAAGGGACAGTACTTCAAATTTAATTTTTAAAACTTTTGGTGCTGGAGTTAACCTAGGGCCTGGAGCATACTATGCGTATGTTCTACCACTGAGGTATGTCCCAGCATTATCTGACATCAATGTCAGAGATAATTACTTAAGTTTAAAAAATTCCTCTGAAGAAAAAAATGACAGTAACAAAGACATGAGTGAAATAAATGAAAGGGAAAAATTCCGTAAGAAGAGGTAATCACTATTTTAGAAATTATATGATGATACTTCATTTCTCTAGATAGTTCAAAGATGTGGAAATTACTTGAGACACAACCAAGTTGACTCTGAATAGCCAAAGTCATGTATTTATTTACTTTAAGAAAGACTGAATGTCCCTTTTTCAGTCTTCCTTTATAAACAAGTCTATCAAGCCATGTCATCAGTCCCTTGTCTTATGGCAGTTCAGCAGCAAATTAAAAGGAGGAAGAGGAAGACTCCGAGGCTGGACGGTTTCTAACTACTATGACAGGACACAGACGAGCACTGACAGAGTAAGGGCTTTCTACGAACACTGTGGCAGTGCAAAGGGCCCTCACACTGCAACTCAACAAGTGATGCTCAGGGGCAACCCAGATCATCCCCACAAAGTTGGCTTATTCTAAGCATACAGTACTTAGTTGCAGAATCCTCACAGAATAAGTTTACCAAGTCTTCCTTATCAATTGTTATAGTAAGATGAAAGTTTGAGAGCTTAAAGAAACTTCATTTCTGAAAGCACTTATATAAAAAAACCAATCTGTGACTGGTCCTCCATTATTCTGTATAACCAGTATAAATATAATATCAGACTGCATCAACCCTACACAAGAGAACGCAGGAAGACAGCGGAGTGTCCAGTGAGTGAGCAACGACCGCAGACACCCGGGGAAGCGCAGTGTGACAGACAAGCGTGAGGGTGGGCCGTTGAGTTCTGCAGTTCACACGCTGGGGAGCCTCGGTCGCTCTGCAGCGCACTGTGCGGAGCCCTAGAAATGCTTCTGATGCTCTCGGGACGGGCCTGGCTTTCTCAGGAAGCAAACTAGGCTGTTAGGTGTGAGCCAGGTAAGATGCCTTTCCCGTCCAGCTCCTCCTAAACCCAGCACCCAAATATATCTTATCAAACTAAGTGAAGGTGAAAGCAGGACATCAATTCCAGGGATAAAAGGAAGGCATCCTCAGGACCATCTACAGGTCCTCCCTGAGCAAACAGGAAAAGGAAGATTCTTACCTGGGTAAGGGCCGTCGGGAATCAAACTCTAAAGGTGTAGCTGATGTGGATCCAGAGGGTGCTGGAGGTTGCAGAGCAGAGAATCTATTTAAACTGGAAGTACTTGACCGTAAGGCATCTATAGATGTTGAGGATTTAGGAAAAAATAGAAATAACATGACTAAAATATACACAGTCGTTTACCGACATCCATGCGGTGAGGCCTGAGACCAAGAATTTCTTTTTATTTTTAAGAGGTGGGGGTGGAGGGGAGGTATGGCCCAACCCTACGCTGCCCAGGCTGGCCCTAAACTCCCAGGTTCAGCCATTCGCCCTGCCCAGCCTGAGACAGTACTGGGACTACAGATGCTGGCTACCATGCCCGGATCAGGAGTGGGAATGTCTCCTAAGTTCACATGACACCAGTCTCCTGGTCCATCTACTATCCTCTGAGAAGAAAAGACTGAGGGAATTTGTATATAAAAGACCTTGTTATAACAATCTGTCCTTAAAACATCAACTGTCCTGAGCAGGGCACAGGAATGGTAGTGGTAAACAGGAGAGAGGCAGGCAAAACCCAAAACATTGAACTTTAATGAAACTTACCAATGTAAATGTTATCATCTCATTTATGCAAAATTATGATTCCTTAGTAGAGGGAATATAGAAAGGAGGATAACACTGAAGTTTCTTTTTTGTAATTGGACTTCTTTATTAAAGTGCATTTGTGATGGAGCAAACATTTTTGGTAAAGGTAAAACTTCTTAAAAATCTGATTTTTAATATTTTTAATGCTTCAATACAATTCTTTACTTCTACAGTTCCCTTCAAAAGTTTTGCGTCTTGGGCCGGAGATTTAGCTCAGTGGACCCTGAGCCTGCCTAGCAAGCACAAGGTCCCTGGTTCAATCCCCGGTAACCACATACAACAATACTGGGTGTGGTGACTCACGCCCACCAGCAATCAGAACCACATACCACAGTGCTGGGTGTGGTATCTCACACCTGTCATCCCAGCACCCAGAAGGCAGAGGCAGGAGGATTGCTCTGAGTTTCAAGGCTTGCCTGGGCTACACAGTGAGCTCAGGGCCAGCCTGAACTACAACGTGAGACTCTGCCTCAAAAAAAAAAAAGAAAAAATTCTGCATATTAAGATTCTTCTTTTTAGCATGAGTTTTCCTTTAAATCTGTGGTCGTAGAAATTTTTCTCTTATACTGAATTTGTGATCAGCAGCATCAACAACAACAGACCTAAAAGACTAAAGTCTGATCAACTAGCTTGACAGGAGAAATAACTTCTAATATTCCGCAGCACAGTAGGATAACTATGGTTGATAATAGTTACAAGAATATTTCATATTGGCTAACAGAGAAGATTTTGAGTGTTCCAAACATAGGTATGATAAATACTGGAGCTGATAAATATGCCAATCATCCTGATCTAATCATTACATTATATATGTGTCCTGTACTGAAATGATATATCATACCCCATAAATATGTACAATGTCTGTGAGACAATTAAAAATATTAATTTAAAAACAGCCTAAGTGAATTGAAATTAAAAAAAAAAATCTAAGAATCCTTACCCAGGAGGAAACTTTTGAGTTATGCTGTATGAAGGTATACAGGGTTAGATCCTTTCCTGTTATGCAGTGAGTAGGAACTGACTCTAAGGTCAGCACTTACAGACCAGTTAGGCTGCAGAAGGGCCACTCACGTACCGGTCTCGCTTGCTTTTGCTCCACCGCTGCTTCCTTTTCCCCAGCTGCCCAGCTGTGCTTTAGGTACCAGTTGGATTTTCTCATCAATTGTGGGCTGTAACATAAGTGGCCACAACAGACTTACAGGAAATAATTTGGAAGAACGGCTTTCTTCTTTTCTTCTTCACTGTAGTGGAACTAATTTTAGCAACAAAATTTTAAAACACTAGTTTAAAACACATAGGTTAACAATGCCAGGCGTGGTGGCTCACGTCCATAATCCCAACAATCAGTACCACACACCAGTGTCAGGCGTGGTGGCTCACGCCTGTAATCCCAGCACTCGGGAGGCAGAGGCAGGAGGATCGCTGTTGAGCTCGAAGCTTGCCTGGGCTATATAGTGAGCTCAGGGGCAGCATGAGCTACAAAATTGAGACCCTATCTTAAAACAACAAAAGAAACAAACAAACAAAAACACACCATAGGTCAGAGCATTTTTAATTAAAATAGGTTCCCTGTGGCATCTCAAATACTTGTTTGGATTCATTTCCAAAAAACAGTTTGAAGGTACTAGTCTGAAAAATGCAGATTTTTCTATCTAAGACGGTTTATTAATGTGCCAAATGTACGCAGCTTCTAATGATTTCTCCTATACAACAATGCCCAATAATATTTTATTTATTTTTAAAATTTTTTTGAGACTGGGTTTCACTGTGTAGTTCAGGCTGGCCCTGAACTCACTATGTAGCCCAGGCAAGCTTTGAACTCTTGGCAATCCTCCTGCCTCTGCCTCCCAAGTGCTGGGATTATAAGCATGAGACACCACATCCGGCATTGTGGCATGTGGTACCGGGTATCAAACTCATGACTTTACGGTTGCCAGGCAAACACTGGAACCACTGAGCTAAATCCCCAGCCACAACGCCCATTAATTTAAAAAATAAAAGGAATATATACATACTACAAAGTTAACTCAGAAATTTCTTTATATTATTGTCAAAAAGCAGGTTAACAGATATAAACATTCCACAGTGGGACAAAGGATTGAGGATGTGAATATTCAATAAAGGGGAATAGGAAGAGACAGTGGAGTATTGGACAGGGAGTTTAGGGAGTTAAAAGTGCCTGGTGTCGCTGGGCATGGTGGCTCACACCTGTAATCCCAGCACTTGGGAGGGAGGCAGAGGCAGGAGGATTGCTGAGTTCGAGGCTTTCCTGGGCTACATAGTGAGCTCAGGGCCAGCCCGAACTACAAAGCGAGACTCTGTCTCACCAAAGAGAAAAAAACCAAAGTGCCTGGTGTCTATCATGTTTAACCCTCCAAGCATGTTAGAAATTAAGAGAGGGCTGGGGGCTTAGCTCAGTGGTTCCAGCGTCTGCCTTACAAGCACAAGGTCCTGAATTTGATCACCTGAAACTATATACCACAATACGTGTGTACTGGCCATGAGTTTGAGGCTTGCCTAGGCTACATAGTGAGCTCAAAGCCAGCCTGAGCTATAATACGAGATCCTGTCTCAAAAAAAAAAAAAAAAAGTGAAGAGAATTAGGTTATGTACATTTTCAAAAAACATGTAACAGGGCCAGAGATTTAGCTCAGTGGTTCCAGTGCCTGCCTAGCAAGTGCAAGGTCCTGAGTTCAATCCTGGGTAATGACATACAAAACTGGGTGTGGTGACTCACGCCCACCAGCAATCAGTACCACATACCACAAATGCAGGGCGTGGTGACTCACGCCTGTCATCCCAGCAGTCTAGAGGCAGAGGCAGGAGGACTGTTATGAGTTCGAGGCTTGCCTGGGCTCCACAGTGAGCTCAGGGCCAGCCTGAACTACAAAGCGAGACCTTGTCTCAAAAAACCAAACAAAAACAAACAAAACACATAACATATAAGCTGGAAGGCAGTTATTTTTGATTTGTTTTTTTTTTTTTTTTTTTGAGACAGGGTCTTGCTTTGTAGTTCAGGTTGGCCTCGAGCTCACTATGTAGCCCAGGCAAACCTCGAACTCAGCAATCCTCCTGTCTCTGCCTCCCGAGTGCTGGGATTACAGGCATGAGCCACCATGCCCGGCAAGGCAGTTATTTTTAACAAAGGTATTTCCATATTCTGACAACCCACAAGAAGCTGATTTCCTATGTAACATTCTTTCACACAAATCTCTCCCAACTAACAAGGAATATGTTCAACAGTTTTAAACTTTTTCTAGGATACTTTGCATGATCTACAGTGTAAGTATACGAATCATCGAGGCTTGCTAATAATTTTTCAAAATATTACTGTAGTGATATTGAAATGTGGATACTGTTTCCATAGAGCAGTGCTAGTATAACATTTAAAAACATTAAATATTGATATAATCTTCAAAGATGTGGGGGTTGATATCACAGAAATTCTTTAAACGGTAAGGTTTTTCTAAAATTATCTTTTGGTGGAGATGAATAACAAACTATCTACCAATGGAAATCATGGTCTGAGACAAAAACAACTAGATAATGTACCAGAATCTTAAGAGAATAGTAGCCTTGCAAATTAAATCACCAAGAGAGATCCAGAGGGAGAAGCTTTATCCTGAGGGAAGATTTGACAACATTATGAAGATATAAATGACTTCTCATTTAATTACAATTTTATGTCAATTTTATGTCTTTTAACTTTTGGGCAGTTATCTTTTTGCATCTGATGTTTTCACATTAGCTTTAGATTTTCTTTAGTATTTTGCTGGCAGGTTCCAATTTTCAGAACTATGGAAAGTATAACAAGTAGGAGTCAAATGAGACTTGGAAATGATTTTCAAAGTCCACTGGATTATGGAAGTTTCCATTTTTACCACATTTAATTTTACTTTGTCCATATTCTTTTGTTTACTCTATGTACAGCGATGAACTACTCCTGAAAACAATCTCCTAGGAGAAGATTCCTTCCCCATACTACCCATGGATTCTCAAAAGAAATGAAGGTAGAGCATATTAAATCTTTATTACAGAATGATTTCTAACAGGTCTTCTGTGGTTTTTTTTTTTGCTTTTTGAGACAGGGTCTCGCTTTGTAGTTCAGGCTGGCCCCGAGCTCACTATGGTGCCCAGGCAAGCCGCTGCGAACTCAGCAATCCTCCTGTCTCTGCCTCCCGAGTGCTGGGATGACAGGCGTGAGCCACCACGTCCGGCATTGTGGTATGCGGTGTTGATTGTTGGTGGGCGTGTCTCCACGCCCAGCATCATATGTGGTTACCGGGGATTGAACCCAGGACCTTGCGCTTGTGAGGCAGGCGCCGGAACCACTGAGCCACCCCTCCGGCCCTGTGGTTTCTTTTTGGCTCTGGATATGGGAAACCATTATGGTTACTTTCAAACAAGCAACTGCTTTTTCTCTAGAGGAAAAGATACAGAGTATAAGAGCCTACAAATGACTAAGGTTCTAAATTATATTTATCAACATTTTTCTTTTGGTAAGCATTTCATAACCCAAAGAACTAACCTACATACCTCTCTTACAAAACCTTCTGCTTGCCTAGGAAATGTGAGTTTGACCTTCAGTGCTGCAAACACTAAAACAAACCAAACTAAAAATCCTTTGTTGGAACAGAAAAACCCTCAGAAACTACTAAAGGACTTCCAGCAAGAGAGGACTATACAATACATTGGTCAATACTGACCTCTAGGAAAGTATGTGCACCCAAAACCTCCTACCCCATAAAATACGCAATATGATTATTTTATGTGACTAGAAACACTTCCAAAATTCATGGTAAGACTACTGTACATTGTGTGGGATTTTCTGGAGGTGATGGGAAATGAACCTGGGGCTCATCTATGCTAAGCAAATAACTACCACTAAGCTATGTTCCTAGCACGTTTGTTGTGTTTTACATGTCACACTCACCTTAGTGATTTTCAGGAATTTTGAAGGGTCTAGTACTCGACTATTTTTGGGCCCTTGTACAGTGTTCCACCCACCTTCGTCCACTCTTTGGACACCTGCAGAGGAGAAAACATTCTCTTGTCTGTCTCATGTCAGTCTGATAGAGAAAGAGTGAGCAATATATTTAACTCAGCCACTCCAGTTAAGACAAAGAAGCTGTCAAACATTACTGACAGCATGAAAATATCAAGGAGCTATCGCATACTGGACCATCATGAAGCATTACTGACCTAGGAGAAACCAAATGACACAAAGAATCTTCAGTGGGCACAGAAGGGGAAAATCCATTTAGAGAGTTAATGACTGAAACACATTCAGAAAAGTTAAAGAGACATTATTATTCTTTGTGGATGTGTATGCATGTGTGTGCAAGTGCACATCTATGAGAGTGCTAAATTGTAGTTGCAGACTTTTTAATTTTGATAAAGTCTCATTGTGTAAAAGCCTACAAGTTGCTGGCCTCAAACTTGTGATCCTCCTGCCTTGGCTTCCTGAATAGGTAGGATTATAAGTATATACTACTGTGCCAGGCTGTAAATCACATTATTTCAAAGTTTTGTTCACTTAATGGTGTCAAGTGATTTGAGTAGGCTTTCATGTTTTCCAAAAAACCTGCTTCTTTAATTGATTTTTCATTCTCTTACACATCACATCCAATCTGTCAACAAATCTTGTCAGTTTACACATTAAAACATATTACGGGGCTGGCGATTTAGCTCAGTGGTTCTGACACCTGCCTCAAAAGCACAAGGTCAGCCGGGGATTTAGCTCAAGTGGTACCACACCTACCTTGGAAGCATAAGGGCCCAAGTTCGATCCCTGGTACCGCCAAAAACAAAACACAAAACAAAACAAAACAAAACAAAAAAACGCAAGGTCCCTGGTTCAATCCCCAGTAACCATATACAACAATACCGGGCATGGTGACTCATGCCCACCAGCAATCAGTACTACACACCACAGTGTCAGGCGTGGTGGCTCACACCTGTAATCCCAGCACTCGGGAGGCAGAGACAGGAGGACTGCTGAGTTCGAGGCTTGCCTGCACTACATAGTCAGCTCAGGGCCAGCCTGAACTACAAAGCAAGACCCTGGCTCAAACAACAACAACAACAACAACAAACATATTACAAATCTAGCCCTCAAAATTACTACCAACATTAGTAGCTTCGTTTAACTACTTCTGGATCAACGCAGAAACTCCTCTTTGGCTTCCCAGCTCTCACGCTGTCTCCTCTTGGGACCACTGCGATCCCTTTTGTTTGAAAAACATCTAGCATCTTGGAGAAACGGATGAGATTCCCGCCCTGCTGCCTCCCGGCTCCCTTCCTCCCCTGCTCACCCCCAGACCAGGGCTCCAGCCTCCCTGGCCTCTTCTGTTCCTTACAAATGCTGCTGCAAGGTCTTTGCCACAAACTCTTTCCCTAGATGAGCACGTGGCTGACCTGCCTCACCTGCTTCTGGTCTTTGCTCCAACAATATAAATTTTAATTAGCTCCTAAATTTCTCTGTGCTGATATGACTGAATGTGAACATACTTGCTGCTTCTCTGTTTCTATGACACTTATCCTTGCTCCTTCTTTTCGTTTGCTTTGCGTTTGTCACTATTCCAAGACTGTTTTTTCCTTTAGTCATCTCTGGACAGCCTCTGTGGATCAGGCTTTCATATCTTCTTTCTCAATTCAGTTCAATAACAAATGAACAATTACAACAGAAGGAAAAATAAATAACAAAAAATAAAAGAACCTGAAAGGCACTGGGGAGTCCTGGGGTAAAGAGGGTTAAGGGTGGTATCTGAAGTAACTTTTCTTCCCTGGTGTATTCATCTCTCTGACAACTGCACTACGAGCTCTACTGTGTCTGTGATAAACGAAAGCCGTGGTAACTGCATATTTACTAAGACACAAATGCTACCTGAATACTTATTATGAATTATCTCATTTCATTCTCACACAAATCCCAGGTCCTATTATTAATTCCATTTTGCAGATAAAATGACTTGCAAGGTCATAGGAGGTAGTAGGAAATCAGACAAAGTCAGGTAGACTCCAGAATTCATGTTTTCAGTGACTATACTACAAAGCCTAGAGACAGCCCTGATCACTTCACTGAATAGTAGTAATGTGTTCCACATTTATCTCAAACAACCTCAAAAGAAAACGTCGTTTTGCCCTGAAAAGATTTCTTCATCTAATGTTCCGAAATTTGTTAGTGCACTACTTTTCAAGTATAAATGCCTTCTCTTTTGTCTTTCATTTTTTTTTTTTTTTTTTTTTT
>PVIC010045687.1:0-14533 GCA_004025085.1 Thryonomys swinderianus
GGGAAGAAGGAGGGGGAAGGGGAGGAGGAAGGGAAGGGAAGGGAGAGAGCTGGGTACAGTTGCTCACATCTGGAATCTCAGCACTTAGAAAGCTGAGGTAGGAGAAATGCCACAGGTTAGGAAATCAGCCTGGGATACATAGTGAGATAAAGACCAGACTGATTATAGGGCAAGAAGACTGTCTCAAAAAGAAAGGTGAATCGCTTCTTGTCCTTTTGGCTCAGATCAAATGTAAAAAGAAAGGTGAGGGGGGACAGGAAGACAGGGTGAAGTGTAAAAGACAACTTCTAAACTGGGGGAAAAATTGTACAAATGAAATATATAAGGGATAGGTAACAAGAATATATAAAGAAGATACAAGCCAAGCATGGCTGTACTCCCAGGACTTAGGACGCTGATACAAGAAGATCACTAAGTTCCAGGCCAGCCTGTGTTACATAGTTCAAAACCACCCTGAACTACACAGTGAGGTTCTGTCTCAAAAAAAGAAAGGAAGTAAGAATTAAGTTGTGTGATACACTGGTACAAATTCTCAATGTGGAGTGTAATTGTGAAATGTATATATAATGTACCAATAAAAAAAAAAAGGAAGGAAGGGCCAGAGATTTAGCTCAGTGGTTCCAGAGCCTGCAGTTGCAAACCCAAGGTCCTGAGTTCCATCCCTGGTAACCACATACAATGCTGGGCGTGATCATTCACGCCCACCAGCAATCAACACCACATACCACAGTGCCAGGCGTGGTGGCTCACGTCTGTAATCCCAGCACTCAGGAGGCAGAGGAGGATTGCTGAGTTCGAGGCTTGCCTGGGCTACATAGTGAGCTCAGGGCCAGCCTGTCACAAAAAAAAAAAAAAAAATAGACACAGTAAGATATCGACATCATATCTAAAAGTAAATAATAAAATACTATAATATTATAAAAATTATACGAATATGGTTTTTCTCTCTGGAATTTTCCATTTACTATTTTTTGGACTGATTGACTTGGAGTAATTTTTTTTTTTGAGACAGGGTCTCGATTTGTAGTTCAGGCTGGCTCTGAGCTCACTATGTAGCCTAGGCAAGCTTCGAACTCAGCAATCCTCCTGTCTCTGCCTCCTGAGTGCTGGGATCACAGACGTGAGCCACCACAGCCCCACTGTGGTATGTGGCACTGGTTGCTGGTGGCCATGAGTCACCCTATTATTGTATATGGTTACCAGGGATCAAACTCAGGACCTTGTACTTGCTAGGCAGGCACTGGAACCACTGAGCTAAATCTCCAGCCCGTTACTGTGTCTAATTTATAAGTTAAATTTTATATGTACAGGAAAAATACAGTACTTATATATAGGATTTGGTACTATCCAGTTTCAGGTATTCACTGAATCCTGTAACCTCTGATGATAAAGGAAGGAACTACTGTATATAAATGGCTAGTAAGTACAAAAAAAAAAAATCTTTAAGGAAATGGAAGCCAAAACCAAAATGAGCCAAGTGTGGTAGCATAAACCTGTAATCCTAGCATCTGGCAGGCTGAGGCTCATAAATTCGAGCCCAGCCTCAACAATTCAGTTATTTAGCAAGACCCTATCAAAAAAAAAAAAGTTTGGGCTGGGAACATAGTTTGGTATGAAGGCTGTGGGTTCAATCTCCAGTAGAGTAATAATAATAAACTTTTCACAAACAGCCTAAAAATGCTGGGTGTAATACTATACAAGTGTAATCCCATCTTTTAATTCCAGCTACTCAGGATGTTGGGACATAAGGATCATAAATTCAGGGCTAGCCTGGACAATTCAGGGAGAACCTGTCTCAAAATAAAAAATAAAAACAGTGCTCAGGTTGTAGGTCAGCTGTAGAGAGCTTGCCTAGTATGTGTGAGGCCTTGGTTCAGTTCCCAGTACCAGGGGAAAAAAAGAGGAAAGGAGGGCCAGAGGGTTAGCTCAGTGGTTCTGGCACCTGCCTAGCAAGTGCAAGGTCCCTGATCCCGGGTAACCACATATAACAGTACTGGGTGTGGTGACTCACGCCCACCAGCAAGCAGTACTTCGTACCACAAATACCAGGCTTGGTCTCTCAAGCCTGTAATCCCAGCACTCGGGAGGCAGAGACAGGAGGATTGCTGAATTCGAGCCTTGCCTGGGCTACATAGTGAGCTCAGGGCCAGCCTGAACTACAAAGCGAGACCCTGTCTCAAAAAAAAAAAAAAAAAAAAGAGGAAAGGAAACACTGACAAGGATGTAGAGAAAATGGAATCTTCATACAATGCCAAAAAGAATACAGTATAAAATGACATATTACTGCCATATGCAAGTTAAGCAATTATCATACAGTAAGTTAAACAGTTACCATATGATAGCCTCTACCCAATGAAATATAAACATGTCTAAACTGAGCCGGAGATTTAGCTCAGTGGTTTTGGCACCTGCCTAGCAATCACAACGTCCCTGGTTCGATCCGTAACCACATACAATGCTGGGCATGGAGACTCACGCCCACCAACCATCAATGCCACATACCACAGTGCTGGGTGTGGTGGCTCACGCCTGTAATCCCAGCACTAGGGAGGCAGAGACAGGAGGATTGCTGAGTTTGAGGCTTTCCTGAGCTACATAGTGAGCTCAGGGCCAGCCTGAACTACAAAGTGAGACCTTATCTCAAAAAAAAAAACGTCTAAACTAAAATGGCCCATGCCTGTAATCCCAGCACTGTGGGAGATTAAAGCAGGAGGAGTGCAAATTTGAGCTCAACCTGGGCAGTTTAGCAATTTAGTAAGATCCTATCAGAAAAAATAAACATAAAAAAGGGCTAGGGATATAACACAGTGCAAAGGCCCTTAGCTGGCGGTGTACACACCTGTAATCCCAGCACTTGCCTGTAGTTCCAGCACTTGAGAAGCTGAAGTAGGAAGGCCTCTGTTAGTTCAAGGCCAACCTAGGCTATATAGTGAGTTCGAGGCCAGCCTGGAATGTATGGCAAGATGCTGTTTCAAAAAACCAAGTACAAAACACAACAAAACTTGTATACAAGTCTTTATAGCAGTATTATCCAACCTAGTTAAAAGGTAGAAATGATCCATATATGTATAACCAATGTAAGTATGTAAAAATATGTTCTTTACATGCAATGGAATATTACTTGGCAATAAAAAGGAATGGAGCACTAATACACATGACAAAGATAAAACCTGTTAACATTATGGCAAGTGAAAGAAACCAGAAGAAAAAGCTCACATACTGTATGATTCAATGTACACAAAATGTCCAGAAAATACAAATCTATAAAAACAATAAAAGAGATTATTGGTTAACTGGGACGGGGCACAGGAAATGAACTGAGTACAAATGGGAATGAAAGATCTTTTGAGGATGACGGTAATATTCTAAAATAAGATTACAGGACTGGGGTGTAGCTCAGTGGCACAGCACGGGCTTAGCATAGTCCACACCTTGGGTTGAATCCTAAAGACCACAAAAATTTTTTTAAATAAAATCCAAAAATAGGGCCAGGGATTATGCTCAGTAGTTCCAGTGCCTGCTTAGCAAGTGCAAATCCCTAGTTCAATCAGTTAACCACATACAATACTGGGCATGGTGGCTCATGCCTGTAATCCCAGCACTCAGGAGGCAGAGGCAGGAGAACTGCTGAGTTTGAGGCTTGCCTGGGCTATATAGTGAGCTCAGGGCCAGCCTGAACTACAAAGCAAGATCCTGTCTCAAAAAAAAATAATCTTAAACTTTTTATGAAAATCAAATGTCTTTTACAAACTATATTGCTTTACTCCTCATTCTATCCATTCATTTTTAGTCTGATCTGCTCTCAGTGTTGATACTATCTCTCCATCTATGTCTGTTATTAATAAAATATTTCTTCAATCAAAAAGGAACCCTTGTTTTGGAGGGGAAATGCCTGCAACAATAAGATTTGCCAGGTGTGGTGGTACACACATGTAATAGCAGCACTTTGGAGGCTGAGGCAGGAAGATCCCCATGTATTTGAAGCCAAGCTAGGCCTCATAATGAGGTCCTATTTCAAAAAGAGAGAAAGATACAAAGAGATACAGAGAGTGACAGAAAAAAAATAACTAAAATAAGTATAATTTATGGGAAAATAAGAAAAATAAATCTGAGACTAGGGTGTAGCTTAGTGTTAGAACAACTGCCTAGCATGTACAAGGCCCTGGTTCTACCCCAAGCACCATGAAAACTGTAATAATAACGATGATGATGAATTTTTTTTTTTTTTTGGCGGTAGTGGGGATTGAACTCAAGACAATGCACTTGCCAAGCAAAGCAGTAGTGCCAATGAGCTAAATTCCTGGCCCTGATGATGATGGATTTTAATAACCAGGCTAAGAGCTTCCAATAGTTTCACAACCATAAAAAAGTTCAGAAACAGTCTATGGGGTGGGAGAAAACTGGAATCAAATTTTTATTTTGCCTTGGGCCAAAATTTATTTTTTTGTTAAAGGGCTTGAATACAGATCTTTGTAATGAGCTGCATACCTAGTCCTTTCTTATTTTTTAAGACAGACAGGGTCTTGCTAATTTGCTAAATTTTGCAGACTGGACTTCAACTTACAATCTTCCTGCTTCAAACTTCAATAGTTCTAGGATTACAGGCATGTGCCATGTCTAGCTAGGATAAATAATTCAACCTCACTTATTTTTTATTTCATTGGAGAATTCTCACAAGACTGATGAAAATGCATATAAAATACTTAGCACAGTGCTTGATAGGTTATAATAATCAATAAATCAAAGCTTTTATTTTCTATCTCTTAATACCCTCTAGGGGAAACACTATTAAAACACTACTGAACAGAAAATATTAAATGATTTTAGGAGACTATTTTGAAGGCAGGGAATTATATAATTCATTTTTAAAAAACATTTCAGTAAAAAAAAAATGTTGGCATTGCTAAAGAAATATTCTCCAGTGACCAGAATACTATCTCTTCTACATTTAGCAATGTAGAAACATGGCTCTGTGAAAATTGTGCAAAAATCAGGCCTCAAGAAAAACAGACATGTGAACCAATAAAACAGAATACAGGATACAGAAAAAACCCCAGGCATATTCAGCCAACTGATCATCAACAAAAGTATATGCAGGAAGTAAGATACCCTCTTAAACAAATGATGCTGGGAAAACTGGCTATCTATATAAAAAAGGTTGGAGTTAGACCCATATCCCTCACTACGTACAAAACTAAAATCAAACTTGATCAAAGAGCTGAGTGCTTAACAAGAAGAACTGAATGTTAAAATACATTTAATTGGTTAGAAGATAAAACACATAAAATCTTGAAGACAAAGGCAGAGGCAAAGACTTTGTGAACAGAACCCCAACTGTACAAAAAAAAAATAACATCAAGAATCGACAAACCGGATTGGAGGATTAGCTCAGTGGTTGGCGACTGCCTCACAAGCACAAAGTTCTGAATTCAATCTGGTAACCATATACAACAATGCTGGGTGTGGTAACTCACGCCCACCAGCAATCAATACCACATACCACAGTGCCAGGCGTGGTGGCTCACGCCTGTCATCCCAGCACTCGGGAGGCAGAGACAGGAGGATTGCTGAGTTCGAGGCTTGCCTGGTCCACATAGTGAGCTCAGGGCCAGCCTGAACTACAAAGCAAGACCCTGTCTCAAAAACAAAAAAAGAAAAGAAAAGAAAAGAAAACTAGCCAGGACAATATACAATAGTTATACCCCAAAAATACAATAGTTATACCCCATCTTTTTGTTAGTACCAGGAATCAAACCTTATTCTCACTGAGCCATATCCCAGAAGCCCCATTTCAAAACAACAAATGAAAAGCATCACAAACCAGACACAATGGCCCACACACATAATCGCAGCTACTTGGGTGACTAAGGTATTGCCAATTCAAGGCCACTCTGGGGAACCTGGTGAAATCCTGTTTCAAAATAATGGAGTTTTTGTTTCTTTTATTTGTTTTTTGTTTGTTTGTTTGTTTGTTTGTTTTAAACAAGAATGGAGATGTTGCTCAGTGCTAAGTCCTTGACCTGTAAGCACAAGGCCCTGGTTTTAATCATTACTTAAAAGGAAAAACATACAAACAATAACAACAGTATTCTTTCAACAATGGCTCCAAGAATTTTTTGGTTTTTTTGTTTTGTTTTTGAGACAGAGTTTCACTATGTAGTTCAGACTGGCCTTGAACTCACTATATAGCTCAGGTTGACCTTGAACTTGCAGCAATCCTCCAGCCTTAGCCCAGTGTTAGGATTACAGATGTAGGTCACCATGCTTAGCTTAAATAACTTATCTTTTTATAACCAGCAATTGAAAGAAGGTATAATGTTGAAATTACACAGTAAATTTTCTATTTTCTTTATATACATATGTTCATGCCAATAAACATTTACCAAGTACCAATTTACAAGCACTGTGTCAAGATCCAATAATCAAAGAACAAAAATAAGCCCTTGTCTTCAAGGAGCCTACAATTTACTCAAGGTAAAGATATATTACTGAGGGCTGGGAGTGTAGCTCAATGTACTCAATAGAGCATGCTCAAGGCTCAATCTCCAGCAATGGAGTAAAAAAAGATGTACTACTGCTGACTTCTACTTCAAGAAAGTAAACTCAACTTCTACATCACTTGTTCCTTCCATCTCGAAAAAATGATGGTAAAGGACTACAAAAATATAAATCATAAGTCAGTGATACAAATGGAAAACAGTATGATAGATAAAAGATTTCAACAATTTATGGCAGAGAGAAGATAGGAAAGAACCAGCTGACAACACAAATCAAAAAGATGTGACAACTTAAAATACACAGTAGTGGAAATAGATAAGGTTCTAATACAGGAGAGAGAGTTTCAGGTTAGAATCCTAGTCCGAAGACCATACCCACAGAATGGCAGAGGGGAAGAAAGGCTGAAAGCAAGAATACACTTAGAATCTGATTTTTTTTTTCCTACCGCTGAGAACTAATCCCAGGGCTTTTATCCTGAGCTACATTTTTCTTTTTCTTTTTTTGAGACAGTCTAAGTAGCTAAATTGCCCAGGCTGGCCTTACCTTGCAATCCCCATCTCAGCCTCCCAAAGGAATGGCATTACACTACCACACCAGACTGAGGATCTGAATTATGGCACAACTGATGAACCCTCCAGCCAAAGGAAATAAATCCTAGGATATAGACTTCAAATTCAAAAAACTGGGAAGTATCAGAGAACCTTAGAGCAAAAGTCTCTGCCCTGTGGCACTTGAGCTCTCCAAGTGGATTAACAGAAACCCACTATGATCCCAAAATAAAGCCAGCCCAAGTAGACAGAATTTTCAGTCAGCCCTAACACTAGCTCATTCTAAACACTGTATAAATAGCTTCAGCAGACAGTCATTTCAAGAACACCTTCAAAAAAGAAGAGAAAGATCATGAAAGCTGGGCATGGTGGCACACATCTGTAATCCCATATCTGGGAGGCTGAGGCAGAATAGCTGCAAGTTCCAAGGTATTCTGTGCTGCATAAGGTAGTAAGTTTAAGGTCAGCCTATACTATATAGCAAGACCCTGTCTCAAAAGACCAAGAATAAAAAAAGGAAAGATCAAGAAAAAGACAAAACAATCCTTAGATGAGCTAAATAATTTCAGAAACAATTTTTAATTTTTAAAAAAAATGTAACATATGGGGCTTGGAGTTGTAAGCTCAGGGGTAGAACACTCACCTTGTATCCACAAGGCCCTGGGTTCCATCTCCAGTATCCACAAAAATAAGTAAATAGACAAAATATAATATATATCTCAAAAATCAAAGAAAGAAAAATACAAATGGGCAGGCTGACTCGTAATACTGTCTCCCATCCATTTAGTTCCTGTATCTTCCCCTTGGATATTTTTGTGTTTGTTTTGTGCATTTCTGTGAAGCTAACCTACAGTCTCCTATGTGGTAGGCAAGCACTTTAATATGAAGCTACATTCCCAGGCCCTTTTACCTTTTATTTTTTAAGAGACATGATCTTTCTGTGTTCCCTAGACAAGTCTCAAATTCCTGGGTTCAATTACTTCTCCTGCTCCAGCTTTCTGAGTGACCTAATAGATGGGACTACAGTCATATGCCATCAGGCCACACACTTACCTTTTTTTTTTTTTTTGAGGCAGTGTCTCACTTTGTAGTTCAGGCTGGCCCTGAGCGCACTATGTAGCCCAGGCAAGCCGCCACAAACTCAGCAATCCTCCTGCCTCTGCCTCCCTAGTGCTGGGATTACAGGCGTGAGCCTCCACGCCCAGCACTGTGGTATGTGGCATTGATGGCTGGTGGGTGTGAGTCTCCATGCCCAGCACTGTATGTGGTTACCGGGATCAAACTCAGGACCTTGCGCTTGCTAGGCAGGCACCACACCGGAACCACTGAGCTAAATCTCTGGCCCACCACACACTTATCTTTTGTTTTTCTTTGAGACAGGTTCTTGTTATTAGTTCAGGCTGGCCTTGAACTCATGGCCATCCTCCTGTACCATCACTCCAGGCACAATTTTTAATTTTACTAAATATTGCTGCATTAATCTTCATAGAGGTTATACTTATTCATAGTCCCACCAATAACACCTGAGTTTCTTTTACTTCATGTTCTTACCAATACTTGGTAGAGTATTACTAAGCAATTGATTTTTTTAAATACAATTTTGTCAATATGATGGGCATGAAATATTACCAATGGGATTGCATATAAATGGGAATTAAGCTAATATCCTTTGCTCTGTAACACTCTTAATTTTCTTGATGACTAGTAAGATTTAGAGTCTTTTCATGTTTATCAGCTCTTTCTTTTTTCATCCTATGTGAGTTATTTGTTCACATCATTTTCCTCTTAAAAAATTTTTTTTCAGTGCTAGGGAGGGTTTCGACATGCTAGGGTAACTGATCTACCAATAAGCTATATAGCCCCAGCCTCCTTCAGTGACTCTTTAGAGAAATATATGTTCTCTCCTTCCCTTTTCCCACAAAAATATTACAGTGGCTGGGGTGTGGTACTGCATGCCTGTAACCCCAGCACTGTGGAAGGCTGAGGGGAGAGGTTTACAAATTCTAGCCCTATGTAAGCAATTTAACAATTTTAAAAGCCCATCTCAAAATAAAAAAAAATAAAAAGGGCTAGGGATTTAGCTCCCTGGGAAGACCCTGAGTATCTTAATACCACGAAAAAAGTTAAAGTATACACTAAGCTTTTATTATTTTTGTTTGTGTAAGATAAGGTCTTCCTATGGTTGCCCAAGCTGGCCATGAACTCTTGGGCACAAGTAATCATCACACCTGAGTTTTTGAGTTTTTTCTTTTTTGCAGTACTAGGAGATGGAACCCATAGCCTCATGTATACTAGGCAAGTGTTCTACCAATGAGCTACATTCCCAGCCCATTAAGCTTTTTACAAAATCATAACTTAAAATATTATTTTTCCTTTTCACAACATATAAGTTTCTTGTTCTTTGTAGCAAATTACTATTACAAATAATATTTCATATTTTATCATATATAAAATATAGATATTCATATATAAAAATATATATTTATATATAGATATCCCAGGAACAAAAAAAACTTGACTTTAAAGCTTTTATTAAAGTAATATTAATACATCCAGAAGAGTATACACAATACATTTGTATCATTATATAATGCTGCCAAACTATCTTCTATGTGCAATTAAACTCAATAGAAGGCAATTCCAATTTAAACTCTGACCTACAATTTGTGAGAGTAATTTTTACTTCATGTCTTTGAAAATAAAAATTGTTACAGAACATTTAGATCTTAGAAGATTATGATAGAACCTGTTATGGTGGCACATACCTATAATCCTAAACACTCTTATCAGGTTGAGACAGGAGCACTGCAAATTTGAGCCCAGCCTGGGAAACTTAGCAATTTAGTGAGATCCTGTCTCAAAAAAAAAAAAAAAAAGGCTGGCTGTGCTGGCACATGCCTACAGGGAGGCTGAAGCAGGAGGTTTACCACAAATTCAAGGCCAACCTGGGCTACATAGTGAATTTAAGACCAGTCTGAATGAGATCTGGTCTCAAAAACAAAAATAAAATTTGAGGGTGCTGGGGATTTAGCTCAGTGGTATCAGCATCTGCCTGGCAAGCACAAGGTTCCAAATTCAACCCCCCCTACCACATATCACAATGCTAGGCATGATGACTCACACCTGTAATCCCAGCACTTGGGAGGCAGAGGCAGGAGGACTGCCAAGAGTTCAAGGCTAGCCTGGGCTACATAGTGAGTTCAGGGCCAGCCTGAACTACAAAGCAAAACCCTGTCTTAAATTTTTAAAAAAATTAAAGCTAAAAGTTTTAAAAAACATAGGCTATTGTGGCTTTTCCCAACAATAGTTCACTCTGTCCTCCCGGATGTATTTTTAGCTTGCTTTATTGTTTTTTACTTGGTCCAAATTGATTCTGCAGAGTCAGTTTCTCCCTCACTCTACATTTTTACTTTTTCAAATAAACTTTGTAACCATTAAAAATAAAATATAGATCCAGCACATGCCTCGCAAGTGCAAGGCCCTGAGTTCGATCCTGGTAAACACATACAATGCTGGGCGTGATGACTCACGCCCACCAGCAGTCAATAGCACATACCACAGTGCTGGGCGTGGTGGCTCATGCCTGTAATCCCAGCACTCGGGAGGCAGAGACAGGAGGATTGCTGGGTTCGTGGTTTGCCTGGGCTACATAGTAAGCTCAGGGCCAGTCTGAGCTACAAAGGGAGACCCTGTCTCAAAAAAAAAAAATCATCTCCATCTTTTTTGTCACCAAAATTAAACCTATCCTCTCATTCCCCAATTAACACCTTATTCTGCCTATCCATTTATAGCAACAGCTACCAAACTACACACTGCCCTCAGGTCAACACTATCACACTGTTTTCATGAAATTTTTAACATTTTAAAGTGATTGAAAAAAAATCAAAAATAGTCTTTCATGCCCCATGAAAATTATTTGAAATTCATAGTTCAGTGCCCAAAAATAAAGTTTTACAGGAATATGACCACAATATTCCTTATCCCACAAAGCCTAAAATATTTACTATCTGCCCTTTTACCACCAAAAATGTTTGTTGACCCCAGCTTTACAATTTTCAAAAGAACTTCATAGGACCAAGGGTGGGCTTGAAGATGAAGTTCAGTGGTCGAGCCTTAATGTAAGACCTCTAGCACCACCAACAACAAAAAAAAATCATCTATTTAACTCAATTATGCCTAAGAACAATTTTGAGAGCTACTTGGTATTAACCTATCAGGAAAGTTCACAGAGATTAAAGACCTTCCCAAGTCATAGTACTGCTAAATGAAAGGGAAAATTCTGGAACCCTAGTTTTCTAGCTCTAAATCTAATATACATTCTTTTGGTCTTCTTTTTTCTTTTTTTCCCCAGTAACAGGGATCAAACCCAGGATCTTGTGCTTGATAAGCAGATGCAGCACTGCTGAGGTACATCCCTGGCCGCTAATCCAACATACTTTGTACCAAATTACCACTTTCTAAGAACCCAACCTCTCTTTATGAATCAATGAATTTAGATATTTGGTATTAAAACTTACCAAATGGGTAGAAACATAAAAGGTTTAAATTGGTGGGAAAACATTTCCCAACTGAGATTCTTTCCAAAAAGATATTAATAGAATACATTACTTTTCATATGTATTACAAATTGTATTTTCTCACTGGCTAGCAAGGAACCCTGTGAAGTAAGTAGGGGTAGGACTTTTGTTTTATTCAATACAAGGGAAAAGGTGCTAACAGAAACACAAGATCACACTGAGGCAAGGCTAGAATCCAAACTGACTCCTACTCTAATAATATTTCCACTGAAGAACAGTCTCTTCTCATAAGGAATGTACCTATTTTTGTTTTAGTTTTCTTAGAATCAAAAAGTTTCTCACCTGTGCTCGCTTTGGCAGCACATATACTAAAAAGTTTCTCACCCATTTTAAATAGTAAAAAAACCTACAATGTAATTCAATCAACAGAAAGGATACTAAGAATTTTCATTCAGTAACAGCCTATGTAGCCTGGCTTCGCAGCACATAGCTGTAATCCCAGCATTCTGGGAGGCTGAGGTAGTAGGATCTCAAATTCAGCATAAGCAATTTAGTAATTTAGGGAGAGCTTGTCTCAAAACACAAAAAGGGGATGTAACAGCTCACTTAGAAGGCCTTAACTTCAATTCCAGGTTACCATAAGAAAAGAAAGGAAAAGGGGAAGGGGAAGAGAAAGGAAAGGAAAAGCCAGTTCAAAGAATATACCAGACATTTAGGAAATAAATGATGAAAAGAGGTAGGACAAGTCAAAGTCTTTGCCTTCATTGTCAGGACCCTTCCCCAGAAGTAATATCTGGTCCCTTCTCATTCAAAGTCACCTCCTCAAAGAAGCCTTCCCTAGCTACCCTGAGCTGCTTGTAAAATAGATCTAATGCCAATTTCTGGTTATAACACATAATTATAGAATAAAACTTTATTGCCCAGTTTTAAACAAAGATTTAACCATATGCAATTTGCAAACAAAAAAACTAACAATACATCATGTAACTTTAGCTCAAGGATTATTTAGCTCTACATACTAAAGGACATACTGAGGCTTCCTGAACACAAAAGTCTCACTGATTGATAGGGACCTTTGAAATTTCCCCATGCTTTAAATACAACATATGACTTTCAGAAATCCATTTAGGAGCTAGGCATAGTGGTGTACACTTGTAATCTCAGCACCGAAGGAGGCTGAGGCAGGAGAATCTCAAATCCAAACCAAATTATCAATTTAGGATATTCTGTGTCAAAATAAAAAGGATAGAGCTCAGTGGTAAAGTATCACTGAGTTCAAACAGTACTACCAAAAAAATGCATTTAGAGGGCCTGGGTGAAAGCTCAGAAGAGTGCTTGCCTAGCAGGCACAAGCCCCTGGATTTCTTTCTCAGCACCATAGAAAAAAAATCCATTTAGAAACACCTCCCCACTCCACAACTACCTAAAAAGTGATTGGATGTCACCACAAATAGCTTTATATAATACATCTTTATAGACTTGTTTATTAAGTGCTTTACATTTAAAAAACTGCAGATTAATCCACCTGCAAAAGAAGCTCAACCCTTTACTTACGTCCATATAAAAATGAGCTTAAAGTGGGCTGGAGATTTAGCTCAGTGTGTCGCCTGCTTAGCAAGCCAGGCACAAGGTCCCTGGTTCAATCCCAGTAACCACATACAATGATATGATATTGTTCGTGGTGACTCTCCCACACACCACAATGCTGGGCATGGTGGCTGAAACCTGTAATCCCAGCACTCAGGAGGCAGAAGCAGGAGGATTGCTGAGTTCGAGTCTTGTCTGAGCTGCATAGTGAGCTCAGGGCCAGCCTCAACTACAAAGTGAGACCCTGTCTAAAAAAAAAAAAAAAAAAAAAGAGCTTAAAATTGACCAAAGACCTAAGCATGAGAACCAAAACTATAAAACTACTCAAAGAAAATATAGGAATTGTCATGATCTTGAAATGGAAATGATTTCTTAGATATAAAACTGAAAGCACAAATAACCAAAGAAAAAAACAGATAAAATGGATTTTATCAAATTTCAAAACTCTCATACCTCAATACATACTATAAAAAATATAAAGACAACTCATAGAATGAAATAAACTAATTACAAATTATATCTCATCAGGGGCTAGTATCTAGAATATAGAGTTTTTAAAACTCTTACAACTCTGCCAGGAATTGTGGCACATGCCTATCATCCCAGCACTTGGGAAGCTGAGGCAGGAGGATTGTCATGAGTTCAAGGCCAGACTGAGCTACACAGTGAGACCTTGTCTCAAAAGAAACAAAAACAAGGACCAGGGATATAGCTAAGTGGTTCTGGTGTCTGCTTTGCAAGCACAAGGTCCCGAATTTGATCCCAGTAACCACATACCACAATACCGGGCATAGTCACTCATATCCATCAGCAATCAGTATCACACATGCAATGCCAGGTGTGGTGGCTGACGCCTGTAATCCCAGCACTGGGGAGGCAGAGGCAGGAGGATTGCTGAGCTCGAGGCTTGCCTGGGCTACATAGTGAGCTCAGGGCCAGCCTGAACTACAAAGCAAGATCCCATCTGGAAAAAAAAAAAAAAAAAAGAAAGAAACAAAAACAAAACCTCTTGCAAATCAATAGACAATCAAATTAAAAATTAGCAAATTATAAATAGACACTTCTCCAAAGAAAGAAAATAGTAAGCACAAGAGAAGATCCCGACATTATTAATCCTTAGGCAAATCACATACTCGATGATAGGCAACCCACTCAGAGCAATCTCTCCCTCAAAATTTCCTACTCTTTTTTTTTTTTTTTTTTTTTTTTTTGCTTTTTTTGGAGACAGGGTCTTGCTTTGTAGTTCAGGCTGGCCCTGAGCTCACTATGGTGCCCAGGCAAGCCGCCGCGAACTCAGCAATCCTCCCGTCTCTGCCTCCCGAGTGCTGGGATTACAGGCGTGAGCCACCACGCCCAGCATTATATGTGGTAACCGGGGATCGA
>PVIC010045688.1:0-14531 GCA_004025085.1 Thryonomys swinderianus
AAAATTCCCAGCCATATCTAATTCTAAATAAGTTGGCCCTTACTGCATTTTCACACTACAATCCAGGCAAAGTCAGGCCTAGTTCATCCTAAATTACTTTGAATTTTTGTTTTATATATTAAGACTCTTTTGACCCTTTGTTACTATTTTAAAATACTATCCTTGTCACATAAAGTAGATCAGCTACTTAAAATGGGTTGAGGAGTCAATTCACTACTAACTAACGCATCAAACTACAATTCCCTTCTTAAATAAAACTGGGCCATTTGTCAAAAACAGACTGGTATGAAAGACTATATGAAAGGACTTTTTCTCAGAAAACAGAATTTAAGCAAATAAAGCTTGATCAAACAAGGTTTAAAAAATGAAATAAATGAGGTGCTCAATACAATACAATAAAATTTGCAAGTGGTAAATATATAGTTTAATGAATTTTTAGCCATTGTATATCCAAATACTCATCACACAGTTATGATAGTGGCACATTCACTGAAACAGTTTCGTGAAAGAAAAAGCATGTATTTGCAAGATGGTCATGGAGAGAGAAATTTGAGACCCAGGCCTCAAATCCACCTTCCCAAGAATAGAGCTTGGGGCTATGCAGAGGATGACGAAGGGTTGGTTAAGGTGTGAGGAAAGGCTATTGGAGGTGAAGCAATCAGTAATCCTATAAACACCAACTTCATGGACCTTCATGGGACACATGTTCAGAAAACGATGGTGTTAGCATAATCTGAAGGTAGAGCTTTGGACCAGCTGATGTCAAAGTGGCACCCACTGGACTTCTGTGTGTGAGCCCAAGTGAAAGGTCAGTGGTCTGATCAAAGTGTCCTTCAAGTCCCTGCAAAGTAACTAGGCAAATATTTTGACCCGTATATCAGCTGTGTGATCTCCAAAATTTATGGATTTTTTTAAAAGTTAGTTAAAAGCAAGAGAAGCTAGAGAATTCCTTCAGGTTATTGCTTGATTTGGGTATTTGTTGTTAGAACTACAATCCTTGTTAGTTAAATTCTTGTAGGTGAGTTCTGCGATTGAGTACTATCTTCTCTCTAGTTTCAGGCTACATTATCCCTCCCTACAGACGTACCCATACACCGGACTGCCCTTTATCTTTATTGTCATCTGACATTATCCACTTTTGTCAAACTCCATCTGATCTCTTTTTAGACTCTTTTTTGCCCTGAGACTACGTCTGTCTCACTTTGCTCGGGTTTAGGTAATAAGGCACTTGCCGTGGGTTCTGTAGTGTCTTGCTCAGATTTCTTTTTAGAACTGAGACACTCATCTCTGATGGATTCATAGGCAAATGACCGCTTACAGCAGCACCCATCTCTAAGCATTGTCCTTACCTGTAGGAATATGCTTGCCCCCGTTACCTCCCCTCCCTGGGAACAGGTCTGTCTAGGGAAACCACAGTGTTGTGCAAAGGCCTGGCCACTTCTCCAGGACAACCGTGGACAGCAATTCTAGGTCTGAGATCAGCTGCAGCCTCTGATACACCTGCAAGCAGCTGAGTTAAGGACCTCACTGTCTTAAGGGTGCCGTCTCCAAATTATTCCTCACTGAAACTACAAACCTCAGAGTCCTAAAGGGCCGCTTCTGAGGGAACCTGACTCGCCATAATCTCAAGGCTGATAATGTCAATTTTCTGCTTAGAATCCTGTGCCAATAGGCTTAACGTATAAACTTGGCTTGGCATACAAATTCTGGCTCTAGTCCATGGATCTCTCCTCGTCTTTCTCAGTCACCACTGACTGTCCTTCAGACAGTCTCACATGTCTGTCCTTCCACATTCACCATGCCCATTTCTTTACACATGACCTCTCTGTCGAGGGCAATGTCTCACTTTCTGCCTGTTCTTTCTTAAAGCCATGAGTCAGGTAATTCTTCCTCTGGGAAGGGTTGCCATTAAGGAAGTCTCCTCACAGGAGTGTGTAACTCTACCTGAGAAGTTGCTAACACTGACCTATGTGTCCCTTCTACTAAATTGGCAGTGCCTCTTGCCGGGATCTCCAATAGAATGTAGAATCTCGGTATAATTTTGGTGAATGGATGAGTGTCCGAATGAATACCAGTATAAATTGCGTATTGCTCAAAATATTAAGCATTCAGAAATTTAAGCTTCATTTGTGTTAACATGTTTTATCTAAAATGGGAATGTTATGAATCTTCAACAATGTATTTTTTAAACTATTGCCATGTTGTTCTGCAACAAATGCAGCCATACCCTTCTAAATAAAATGAACCTCAAACCCTAAGTCTTTAAAGCTAGTTCGCTATATTTTTAAAAGGGAAATAAGGAGCGCTGAGTTTGGACTCATTAATGATTTCAGAAATAAATATTAAAAGAAGAGAAATCTTACTAAACTGGATGAGTGTGTGTGAGGCTGAAAATTATCCTCCCTTTCCCAAGAGGCATTTTATCTTGCTTTTCCACACTGTAAAATGTCAAATTAACTGCAAAGTTAATTCCCTCGACAAGGAAGGGATTCTAAAAGAATTAAGGATTACTGGGCATTTTAATTTTATTCATAAGAATGAAATTTGTAATATTGGACAATTATTTCTTCGCTTCTACAGAATATTATTATACTTATAGAATATTACTACACTTAACGTTGGTACTTTAGACTGTACCATCCTGAGACTTGTGTGACTATTTTAAAATAAGAACTATGTCTCTTGATATATTAGATTTTATGAATTATGATACTAGTTTCCTCCTAAAGTTATGGTTTTTTAAAGATAAAGTTCTTACAGGATGAGATCTTATCTTGCAGGAAACCGTGAATTCACTGTGGAGAATGATTTGGATTTCACACTGATAGGACTTGAAGTACCTTTTACATACTTTATTGTCTTTTTTGGTGATTTGTCTTTTGGGGGGTTACTAGGAATAGAACTAGGGATCTCTTGTTTGTAAGGCAGGTCCCAGAACCACTGAACTAAATCCCCAGGCCCTCGGTGATTTATCTTATACATGGAGACAATATTTCGCATTTTCAAAATACCTGTTTTCACAAATCAAACAGTTCTGCAAGACACTGAAGGAAAAAAGAACAAAATAAATTCTTTTTAGTAACAAAGCATAAATAAATTTAAAAAGTTGAGAGGTTTATAAACTCTAAACTGTGAAAAATGTCTGAAAAAACTTATAGCCCAATTTAAAATTAGAGAATGTTTCTTTTTCCAAATTTACTTTGCTTTTGAATATTTTATTTGGACTCCTCCACTGTTTTCTTTCAGTAAATGCATTAGTCTATTCCGAAATACGAGTTAAAAATACTACTCTATGGAAAGGAAACAACATTGGAAGTTATGGTGTTTCAAGTAAAACTAAAGTATGGTGCTTCAAATGGCACCATTATCTGTTTCGTTTTGGTTGTGAGTTTTTATTAACAAAATGAAAGTAGTGACTTTTTGTGTATAGACAGAGAAAATACATACCTCGAAGCACATTGTTCCCTTGTCACCTTGATGGACAGAGATTATTATTACCATAAGTGTAATACAGGCACACAGAGAATCTGGAATTCTGTCTGCAAAACTTTAGTTCTCACCAAGGGTAGCAGCTGTTTTAAATTTGAGAGGACAAGAGTGAGTTAGCGACATTTTGTAAGAAATAAATGAGCCTTCAGCACACACCAACTGCTGATAAATTCAGAAAATGATAAACATTCTGGAGCAAGAAATCAAGATAGGAAACACACCTGTAAAGACTTATTTTCAAAACAGAAAAGATATGGCTGAAGAATTGAGACATTTGCTGAAGTTTTCCATTATTCTTTTTGCATTTTTCCCCTCTTCATAGATTCAATAATTCTCATAATATCTGAGAATTGACAAATGGACATAGAAAAGCTTCCCAATTCCTAAAGTGTCAAGTTCCATTTTCGAGCCAGGAATGGAAGCAATTTTTCATTAATATTTGCTTCATGTACTTTTCTTCCTTTAGTGTATCTTATGTTGTTGCTGTTGCTGTATTCAAAATAGCATCAATATTTTTGAACAAGCAAATAAACAGAATGAGTAAAAACTTTATAAAGTGTGAACTATAGAAAACTGAAGAGTCTTCTAGACTAGTTTCCCTTATAGAAAACAAAGGGGCTAACACCACTTTAACAAATACATATTTTTATGTTTTTATCCTTTGGTTGGCATTTCAGAAAGCTGAAGAAAAAGCTGGAACAAACCTCTTCTTAAGTCAGTTGTTATAATTTTACCCTGCAAACTCCCTAGTACTTTTATGTACATGTAATTGATGTGATTATAAAAACTGCATGTCTCCATAAACCTTATTCAAAAGAAAAATTCCCTCAAGTTGACACTTTAATTCTCTGAAATAGATTATCCTCATGTGTGTCACATACCCTACAAACTCTATGTATTTATTATTTCCTTGTCTTTAAATCATCATCTAGCCTGTGATCTCCCTAAAGCAACCTTATCTGCAGAATTTAATGGGAAACAACATTCCAAAGCAAATCTGTGATTTGCACAGTTCCAGATCAGGCACAACAAGCATAGTATGAAAAGGTAGATTTTAAACTAAGAGATAATAACTAAAAATGGCATATTTACTATCATTATTATTCAGAATTGCTTTCGAGATGTTAAAACACAAGGCAAAAATTCAATAATAGAAATGCTGGAAGACAGTACACAATTTATATTATTTGCATAAGTTCTTATAGAAAACCCAAGAAGCTATATTAACATATATCTTAAAATAAGAATCAGAGGGCCGGAGGGTTAGCTCAGTGGTTCCGGCACCTGCCTCGAAAGCGCAAGGCCCTGAGTTCGATCCCCGGAAACCACATACAATGCTGGGCGTGGAGACACGCCCACCAACAATCAACACTGCATACCACAGGGCGTGGTGGCTCACGCCTGTCATCCCAGCACTCGGGAGGCAGAGACAGGAGGATTGCTGAGTTCGCGGCGGCTTGCCTGGGCACCACAGTGAGCTCAGGGCCAGCCTGAACTACAACGTGAGACCCTGTCTCAAAAAAAAAAAAAAAGAATCAGATAAGGTGACAAGATGTAAGATAAATATACAATATTAATGGCTCTACTCTAATACCAGTGGCTTGAAGAACAGACATTTATTTCCTGTTCAAACAACATAAAAGCTGAGATTTGGTGTTGGAGACACTTCCGCATGAGTCTTCCGTGTTCCTGCAGGTCTTCCTGGGTATGCTAACCATACAGCGTTGATCATTTCCTACCCGTCATTTTCTCAGGGTTGTGTTTACTCTGGGCAACCTTGAAAGAGGTAATTTCTACTTTTGGAGCAAAGAGCAGGTCTGCTCCCTGCGTGCTGGGAAATAATAGGATTTCAAACCCGTGTTCTTCTCCTGTCATGAAACCTTCTGTTTGTTCAGCCGTTCGTCTCGGCCCATCCCCATCACCACTGCGAGAACGAAGACCCAGGGAGACACACATGCTGACAGTCTCCCTTCAGCAGTGTCTGCAACAGAGTCTTCGGTCTCCGACTCAGATGTTTTCTCTTAGGATCCATGAAACCGGCAAGTTAACAGGTTGGCTTGAGTGTAAGGTAAACTACGAGATTCTTATGGTGCTCAACAGTTGGCTGCCACTCTGCTCCGAGCCATAGGCTCGCTGGAAGTCCGCTTTCCCAGCTTCCTCATTCTGTGCTCTGGGCTGAAGGAGCAGCCCTCACGAAGACATTTCCACGCTGGAGAGAAGACGGGCTCCGTGTTACCACACAAGCAATTTGAAAACTTCTGCGTGAGTTGACTTGTTCCAGGTCCTATCACGTTCATTGCTCAAAGCGAGTCACGTGGCTGGGCCAAATGAGGAGGGGAAGCGTGCCTTCTCTCCTTGGGTGTGGTCTACCATACCAGTGCGGGTGAAATGGTACCGTCTGGAAGTGGCTCATTATTCACAGTCCCTGTGTTGGAAGCTTAGCTCCTGGGTTAACGTAGCAGGAGGTGGTGAGACTTCTGAGAGACAAAGCCTCGTGGGAGATCTGTAGGTGATCGGGATATGCTCTGCACAGGGATTAAGGTAGCTATTGTATGACACATTGGTAGTTCAAGAGAAAGGATTGCTATAAAAATCTGAGCCTGAGCGCACATAACTTCTCTGGCTTGCTGCTCAAGACATGATCTCTTGCTCAGGCACCTGCATCCACCATGACTATGTGCCATTCTGTGATCCAGCTGAGAGCCCTCATCAGAACCGAGCTGAACAACCTCTTGAACCTTCACCGCTGTGAGCTACATAAATCTCTTTCTTTTAAGATGTCTGCATCAGATATTTCATTGTAGTGGATGAAAAGCTGACAAATGACACAGATTATATTCAACAACCATGAATATCTAACCTTCTTACCAAACAAGGAGTAGATTATAGCCTGTAGTAGAGTCTACCATACCAATGACAGCCAGTTAGACATAGATGGGAAATAAAATACACTGCATAATGGCAAAAACTATTAAAATAATACAGTTAGCACAAATTACAATATCTATCTGAAAAACTTTCTTAATATAATATCTCAGTTGAAAACTTAAACCATGTTACTTGATGGAAAAATAGCATAAAAACTTTCTCTGTTTTAATATATTTGAATACAAATTGAATCAGAATTGCACTTAATGGTGTATTTTAAACTAAAAATGGGTTATATGTCTGCATGTAAACCAGTTGGCTCATCCAGGAGAAACTATTAAATTATAAAACAAGTGTCAGGGTAATATGTCATACAGTGTTCACAATAATAAAAATACTGCATGGAGGGCCGGAGATTTAGCTCAGTGGTTCCGGCGCCTGCCTCGCAAGTGCAAGGTCCTGAGTTCGATCCCGGTAACCACATACAATGCTGGGTGTGGAGACTCATGCCCACCAGCCATCAATACCGCATACCACAGTGCCAGGCGTGGTGGCTCACGCCTGTCATCCCAGCACTCAGGAGGCAGAGGCAGGAGGATTGCTGAGTTCGAAGTTTGCCTGGGCTACATAGTGAGCTGAGGGCCAGCCTGAACTACAAAGCGAGACCCTGTCTCCCAAAAAAAAAAAAAAATACTGCATGGTTATGTTCATGTAAATATAAATATGGTTTATAGGCACACAAAGAATCACAGAATGGATGCCTTGACTTACATCAGAGGGGTGAGTCTGTGGAGAGCTTAAGGGAATGTTTGTTCTGTACATACCTTGGTGTTATGTGAAAGCAGAGCTCATTCTAATAGCAACTAAGAAATGAGAGAGTCCTGAAGACTGTTAGAAGCCTGGTCTCGGTTTCCGTTAGACACGGCGCGGTTCCGGTTGCCCGGTGCGCATGCAGGGACGAGCAGCTGTCTCGCTCAGGGCCTCGGTGTCGGGGAGGGTGGCGGCTGGGGCCGGCAGCCCCCGCGGTGCTGTCCCTCTTCAGCACCGGTTCGCGCGCTCCGGAGCCCTCCCTGATGCCCTTTTCTCCGTGGCAGCTGCTAGTTTGGATCTGAAATGTGCGCCTGCGAGGCTTGGTCCCCAGCTCCTGTATTCCTGGGATGGCAGCAGCCCCGGAAGCCGGGCCTCGTGGAAGGGAGTGAGGTGGGTGAAAGGGACACCGGCACCCCGACCCCTCCTGTCATGCGCTCCCATATCCCCTGCCAGTACTGTCGCAGAGCCAGAGAGGTGACCCTGGCAGCTGAAACACAAATCTAGTGACACTCGCTTATATCTCAGGGTTAGGTCCAGGTGTGTTGCAAACAGTGGTCCACGTTCCTCAGTGCACGTATATGGAAAAAACAACGTCCACCAAAAGGAGCCATAGGGTCCCTACCTCATTTTAACATCAAATTCCTTTTTTTTTCTTTTTTTTTGCGACAGGGTCTCGCTTTGTAGTTCAGGCTGGCCCTCAGCTCACTGTGTAGCCCAGGCAAGCCTCGAACTCAGCAATCTTCCTGTCTCTGCCTCCCGAGTGCTGGGTTTACAGGCATGAGCCACCATGCCCGGCTCAAATTCCTTATTTTTATGTAAGTAGATTTTATCACTACAGAGTGCAAATCTCTATAGCACATGATATTAAATCTACAGGAACATATTAGTGATCTTAATGAAAATATTTTGTTTAAAAAGTCTTAAAATACTGTTATGTTTATGTTTATTTATTTTTTGCAATGCTTTAAACATGGTAGGCACTTAAATATACTCTACACACCTGGCTGAGCTGTGCTGTTAATTGCTGGAGGACAAGACTTCATAACACTGGAGAAATTCTCAAGGAACTATTCATTCTGTATGTTGCCAGAGTTTATCTGAGAGATTACTTGGAAGCTATTCCAGAGTTTTTCTGTCAGATTCTACAAAGAAGGCCTTACCTGAAGTGATCACAGTTTGAGTTTTGCCAAAGATCAAATCATTGTATTTACTTACTAGTAGTTGGATGCACCTTATGATTTCCCCCTAGGAACTCGGTGCTGTCCTAGGTGTTTCTGCATGATTTGTAGATGAAAAAGAGCTGTTTCCTTAAGCCATTAGGGATACAACTAAACCTAATAATATCTTTGAAGCTCTTTGAAAATTCTTCTCAGCAAATGAGCTAAAAAGAAAAGTGGATAAAAATGTGCATTTACTAGTGTTCCAGCAGCATAGAATTCACAGCGAGAAATTTGGCAAGGAAAAAAATCAATTTATTCACTGCTACACATTCTAAACCCTGCTGAGAAAACTATGAGGATTATTTATATGATCACCAAGGTAGTCAATCCCATGGAAAGTTCTAGAGGCTATGCTTGGTTTTGTGAAGATTTGAATGCTTATGCCAAGGTTATGTGCACCTGTGAAGTTTGCTATCAAAAGGAAAGTTATTTGACTGAAGAATGCAGGGGACTCATTTTTAGAGTATCAGTGAAACAGCCAATTACTTGAGATTTTCAAAACTAATTCTTTCCATGGTACTTGGCATATTAGGCAGATACATTTAGGATATTGTATAAAGAACCTGAACTTTTAAGAGGAAATACTAATATTGATGTGTATTAAGAATATTAGGCAGTTGTAATTAAAAATCCAGATGAGGGCCGGAGGGTTAGCTCAGTGGTTCCGGCGCCTGCCTCACAAGCGCAAGGTCCTGAGTTCGATCCCCGGTAACCACATATAATGCTGGGTGTGGAGACACACCCACCAACAGTCAACACCGCATACCACAATGCCGGACGTGGTGGCTCACGCCTGTAATCCCAGCACTCGGGAGGCAGAGACAGGAGGATTGCTGAGTTCGCGGCGGCTTGCCTGGGCACCATAGTGAGCTCAGGGCCAGCCTGAACTACAAAGCGAGACCCTGTCTCAAAAAAGCAAAAAAAAAAAAAAAAAAAAAAAAAAAAAATCCAGATGAGGGAGTAGACTGCTGTTTAAATTAGTACCTTATCTTTCTGACTTAATTCTTGAAAGTGTTTGTAGGGGAGAAATGTGAAATAATCATCTAGCCTGCCTGCATATCTTCCTGACGTTACTGGACATCAGATTTGATTCACACGCCAGCCTTGGACGCACAGGGGCCTGTGTTTGATCACTGGTAATGAAAAAAAAAAAAACAGATTTGATTCACAACTTCCAGAAAATAATTAGGAAAATTTTTGGATAAAGTAGGTTCTAATTTTACCCAAGTAAACAAGCCTTGCATATCCTTATCTAATTTTCATTGTAAGACCTTTTTCTTTAATTTGTACATTTCTAACTATGAGAATAAAAGATCAGATTGATGTACAAAAATGGTCTGTATTGTGTTGTTACTACCTTCCTCTCCTCTAAACTCTTTCAGGGAAAGATCAGTGTTAAACTCAATCTGAACATACTGTCATGCAACTAAAAACAAAAGCATACTCAAGATAAAAGTTAAATTATGTGTTCGAAAACACAATTGCTTTTATTTATATTAGTTGTAATGTTTAATTTAGTCTACAATTTCACCTGGAATCCAAGGTTTTGAAAAAGGGAGTCAATTGAGATGATTCTTGGCCCATTTTTCACGACTTCAGGGAGTGCGTCCATCTCTGCAGCAACAGAGCCCGCTCAGTTCCCAGCACAGGCTGTGCGTTCTGTGCGCCCATGCCTTCCCTGGCAGTGCCTCCTTCTGGGACACTCAGCTTCTTGGCTGAGCTAGTTTCTCCTTGTGCCTCCACGTCTCGGATCGAGTGAGTCGTGTATTGGGGCCGCATCGTTCTGACGCCACGCCTTTCCTGCGCTCCCGTAGCACTCGCTAACCTCTTAGCCACGCGTTGCCAGTCATCTGCGCCCTCTGTGCTGCCCCGGCCCCTTTCTGTCTGATTTTCGTATGTGGCATCTCGCTGCACGATTGCCTCTCGGTACCCACTGGGGGCCAAGGGTTTGTAGATCGGTGCACGCAGAGAATCAGCACGGCGGAGTCCAGATTGAACTCGGTCGTGGCAACAGTGGGCAGTCGGGAAAGGCTCTGAAAAGAGGAGACGCCGAACAGCATTCTGAATGGGAGAAGTTATGCAAAAGAAGAAAACTGAAGAATGTGTGAAGAGCCAGGATCTCAGCCAGAAGGAGAGCATGCACAGGCAGAGAAAGGAATCAAGAAAAGAGGCAAGGGCCGGAGATTTAGCTCAGTGGTTCCGGCGCCTGCCTCGCAAGCGCAAGGTCCTGTGTTCGATCCCGGTAACCACATACAATGCTGGGCGTGGTGACTCACGCCCACCAGCCATCAATACCCAGACCACAGTGCCGGGCGTGGTGGCTCACGCCTGTCAGACCCAGCACTCGGGAGGCAGAGGCAGGAGGATTGCCGAGTTCCAGGCTTGCCTGGGCTCCATAGTGAGCTCAGGGCCAGCCTGAACTACAAAGCGAGACCCTGTCTCAAAAAAAAAAAAAAAAACAGGGCGAAACGCAGGCAGGTTTGAGGCCGTGAGGATCCCAGGGACTGTGGCTCACCTAGAGGAGGGAGTCACTGGCAAGGTGGAAATTTGGAGGCTAATTATTAATAGGACATTTTCTTTTTTAAGACCATTTAGAAGTTGGATGCCTGCCAGATGCATCTTCTAATCCCACCCCTTGGGGGTCTGAGGGAGGAGGGTTGCCACGAGTTCAAAGTCAGCCTGAACTGCATACTCATGTCTCAGATGAAAAGTTGGATGTAAAAGCTTTCCGTTTTAGATATCGATAAGCAATATATAAAGGCTAGAAGTACTTAAAATATATGGTGACTGCTTAAAACATTATAGTAAAAGGCACATTGCCATTAGCCCCTTCAGACATACTCTCCCTTGCTTAAAGCATTACTACATCATCTGTGCTACTTCCTGAAACAGGTCTGTCATTCTGCTTTTGTGTGGCTTTGTGAAGTATAATAAAAAATATGATGGATGCTTTTTGCCATTTACCATCTAAGAGAAAGGCAGGCTTTTAAAGACATTATGGTGCGTCCTGATCCAGCGTATTCACTGGATCTGACTCTCCCTCAAAGTCAAAATTACCGTGGAAGGTAACACTTTGACTTGATTTAAGACATCAAGACATCCGTGACGGAGCAAAACAAAAACATGAAAGAGGATTTTCAGAACTGCTTCAGAAAGTGGCAAGAAATATGAGAAGAGTTTTCCCAGTAAGGGGAAATATTTTGAGGGAAATTAGCAGTAATGTGTCTTTTACTGTAATATATTTTTAAAAGTTTAAACACTTGTCATAACTTTTTTTTAATCACATCTTGTATACCCAGGGCTACATTTGTCTAACACCTTTTTTATATCCCTCTACTCTGGAAAACAACCCCCTTGACACGGTAGGCCAGTGGTCAGATGGCAGGGAGGGAACTCTGTGGAAACTTCTTCCTCTCTGGCATTTCCTCCTGACCCCTGACCTGGAGTTACTGGTGACAGCCCGTCCCCAGTCTGAGTGCCCACCCTCCGCGTGAGAGCTCTGCCGGATTTGTGGGGAACCCTAGGGAATGTGCCACTCCTGGGTGAAATGGAAAGGTACACAGAAAATCCCTCTGGGTAGTTTCATCTCATGCTGCAAGAAAATCCCCGAGGAACACTGCAGAGGGCAAACAGCAGAAGACCAGAGGAGAAAGATGGCAGACACCCATCCGGGGCTCTTGAGGGAGGAGGTGGAAGGAAACCATCACAGGAGGGGTCTGCCACGTGGCTGACAGGACGAAGCACGGGGTCCGTGGTCGGAGCATGCGTAGGCTATTTATTTCACACATCTGTTGTCATTAATAAGAAAAGTAAGTGGAATGACTGTTACATTATTTTCAACCTTCTCGTGTGAATGTTCAAGAGTGAACATCCCCGACAACTACTCCAGTATGAGGAAAGCGTGAGGTTGGCCTCACATCTGCTTTGCTTTAACCTTTCTACACAGGGAAAACAGTCCCAATGAATTTGCCCAGTTTTTAAACTTGGAATTGTCTTCCGTGGAACGCAGAGGGCCTCACACACACCGAGATGAAACTTTTGGAAACCTGGCACGGACTTTTCTCCTTAAATCGGAAACCTTCATGAAAAAAAAAGCTGTGCAATCAGTAGACAAATACGGGGATATTCTCAACCTCCTTAACAACCCAAAAGATAGAAATAAAAGCAGCTATAGCTTAACCATAGCAGTTCGAACGAAGGATGACTTCACTGTAACTCGTGCTCTGAGACGCTGCTGGAGGCCCACACTTGTGACAATCCCTGTAGAAAAACAACTCGGCAGTGTGTTTCAAGAACCACGAAATATCCTGGCTCTGTGCCTTTTGGAATTTAATTCGAAATATATAAAATAAGAAAAACTACGTACGTAAGCGTTCTTGTGTTACCTGTATTTACAAGGTACCGAGGGTACCTAGAAGGGGTGAGTTTAGTACTCTGCTTTAGGTTGGTGCTCTGAGCCGTGGAGCCTGAGGGGGGTCCTCAGGGTGGGATTTGCTCAGAGAGTGTGTCCAGGTAAAACCTGCCTGGGAAGAGGCAGCCGGATGAGTATGCAGGTCTGGCTGAGGTCTGGCCCCAGCTGGGTCCCCGGGGAGCTCCGGAGCGAGCTGAATAGCCCCACTGCCTTGCCCCGCCTTGAAGCGACGGGGCAGGACTCTGCACAGCTCCAGTCGCTGGCTGACGGCCACCTCCGGGGGCGGGGACGTAATCCTTCCTGAATACCCAGGTGAGGCACTCCAGATTAGGGACTCGGGAGCTTCCAATTAAGCGCCTGGAGGAGGAAGGCCTGTTGGGGAAGGGGCTGTATAAATGTAGATCTCTCCTCTCCGGATCTAGTTCAATTTATGCCCAGGTCCAGCATGTATCTAGGACATACCTCCTGGACCAGACAGTGAGGTTTGGTCTCTTTTCTTCTGAGAACAGGATGTTCCTGTGTCTGCGATGGCTTCTTGCAGGGGGAGCTGCTAAATGAATTCTCCAATGCTCTGAGCTCCTTCCCCACCCCACCTCCTGCTACGGCTCTGGCCAGAGATGAGTAACTGACCAGATTCACAAAAACGAAACAGGAGTTGCTGACTGTGGGCGGAAAGCAGAAATCTGGCTTAGACTGGTTCAGATGTTGAGGAATATGTCTGTTTTTCTGGTTGGTGCTACCCTGATGTATCACAGTAACAGGATGGCTGAGTCAGAAGCAGGTCCGCTCTCCTTTGGGAACATCTGTCTTGTTCTGGAGAGCATGTGACTTTTAATTCAAAAAATATGCTCCCTTGTATGACCCTTTGAAGGACACAGGCAGAGGAGAATCAGGCTGGGTTTCACATAGGATCTACTTAGCTTTAGTTTCCATTTCTAATCATTTTTGTTTGTCTTCCCAAGGCAAAAATTTGGGAGGAATTTCAAAGCTATCAGGAAGGGCCGGTTTTCTGCCAAGTTCATTCGAACAAGTTTTAAAAGGGAAATCAAAAAATATTTAGATATTTGAGAACATTTTTTTAGAATACTTTTCAGTGGATGTCTAAGTAAAAATGACTTCCCATGTAAAGCAGACATTTTTCTGCATGTGCTTTAGAAATAAATGACAAATAGGTAAATTTTTGTTGTTGTCATCTTGTTTTTGTTTTGTTTTGTTTTGTTTTGTTTTGTTTTGAGACAGGATCTCACTTTGTAGTTCAGGCTGGCCCTGAGCTCTCTATGCAGCCCAGGCAATTCTGCCTCTCCTTTCAGTCAAAAATGGTAGTGTACATGCACACACACACACACACACACACGCACGCGCGCACACACACGTCTTTACGTCAAGCTCTGGAGGCTCGCTGGTATGTCCCTTTCCTGGATCTAATTTCCCACCTTCTGTCTTAAAGTAACTCTCTTCCTCTTTGTTTGCTGGAGTTGTTGCAATATCTGTGTTTTTTCAGTTAGATGTCTGCCTTTTACTTGAAAACCAATTGGTCTTTGGTATTAATTTTGGATTAGACTATGATGGTCTCCCTTAAAATTCTCTTTCCTGGGCTGGAGATTTAGCTCAGTGGTTCTGGCACCTGCCTCACAGGTGCAAGGTCCTGAGTTCAATCCCCGGTAACCACATACCATGCTGGGCGTGGTGACTCACGCCCACCAGCCATCAATACCACACACCACAGTGCCGGG
>PVIC010045689.1:0-14532 GCA_004025085.1 Thryonomys swinderianus
TTTTTTTTTTTTTTTTTTTTTTTTTTTGTCACCATAATCCTTGATGTTTCCTAAATTCTAGGGGGTGCAAATCTCATGAAAGACATGGCAGTTCCTCTGAGGCTCAGCCAGGACCTTTGCATACTTGTTGCTGCAGAAGGCACCAAGCGCCGGGCACACTCTACCCCCTGGGTCCTCTGTGTCTCTGGCAGCCTTCCTTGACTTCCCTGACAGATTAGCCTCCTGCCTGACACGTCCCCCCAGCACCATGCACTTCCTTCTCTTTGTTGTCCAGGTCATTAGTTTCCGGCGATTTCTGTGATTAGCCGGAGAATGTCTATTTCCGTCTATGCTGTCTCTCGCCATGATGTCAACAGCCAGCTCGCTGACGTGCCCATCCTGTCTGTCTCTACCACTCAGCACGCTTCCTGCCCTCCTGGAGATGTTCAGTAAAAGCTGAGGCAGTGACTGGTGCCTGCGGGAGCGTGGGGGGCCTGCAGGATTTCACAGGCAGGGGACGTGATTACAACAGACATGCCTCTGAGGGCAGCACAGCTCTGGAGAATCAGCGCAGGCTTTCTCTCAGCATGGCCCAGAAGGTGGTGCCATTTTGGGGTCACCAGGAAGGCTCTCCCACACCTCCAGCACCTGACTGCACTTTTACAAAAGGGGACAGTGCCTTTGGCTCCCCAGAGTACACACGGAGCTCGGGCCTGAACCCCATGGCAGAGTGGGGTAGGCTGGGTTGGTGGTGCTGTGGGTCACATTCACACTAAGGGGCAAATGACTGATGGAGGCTTTCCTAAGAACTCACTATTTTGCAGGGGAGGCGGAACTCTGGCTGGGAAGAAGGGACTGGAAACACTTGAGCTACGGTGAGACTCACAATGGGGAAAGACCCAGAATGAGGCCCATGGCCAACCTTGACCCGAGGTATTATTTTGCCTTTGTGGCTCGCAAGCAGCCCAGTTCTACTGGGTATTAACATCCTTTTTGGTAAATCTGGTTCTGCAAATATTTTATGTCTGGAAAACTTTCAACGAAGATGGCATTCAGAAACCTGGCTCGGAGGCCCCAGGATGACAACCTAATTACATTCCTTTTAATAGCTCCTTCCCAAGTGCTCAGTCAGGGACATCTGCTCTGCTGCGGTGGCCCCTTCAGGGAGGAATATTTTTAACAGCATCGTGCCACAAAAGGAAACTTCTGAAGGCTGTAGGAAAATGGCCTCTGCATTGTGCCTCAGGGCCCAGGTAGAGCCTAATGCCCTCCTGGCTTCCTCCTCTGCCCACCCACCCGCCAAGAGGGCCAGGATCTTTGTCACAGAGGCGCTGGGTTATTAGAAAGGGGTCATTTTCTTTGTAAATTTTCCCTTCTCTGATTCACAGAGGGGAATTCCATATGCCAGGCTGCCTCACCAGCTTTCTGTGTAAGCAGGCGTCCCCAGACCCCGTCACCAGAGGAGGCCCCACTCCAGCCATCTGCCCATGAGCTGTGCCTCCCTCTGGCTCCCACTGAGCATCCCACTCAGACCCTTTGTTCTGTGGAGGACAAAAGGAAAAGAATGGCTAGGGATGGAGGGCTCCCCTGTGCGAGCTAACAGGAGATGAGCTTGCCAGGGTGGTTGAGGCTGATGGGCCAAGGAGAGTCTCGAAGGTTTTCATAACCAAGAAGAAAAGAGCAGGGAGCCCTGGAGATGACCTTGTTCACATCTGGGGCTCCCTTCCTACAGGCCATCTCTCCCCTCATGTTCCTATTTCGGCTGGTTTGTGTGAGTTCATTACTACCCGTGGGCAGAACTTAACTGAAGAATGGCCTCTTTCTCTGGGAAGCCAGTTCTCTGTGAAAGAAGAACACAATGGAGGGAGGGACAGCACCCAGTGGATCAGAAAGGGAGTGAGCTGGAGGGGGTGCCCTGCTGTCCTGGCAGAGATTGCCCACCCACACATTGGTTATTTTAATGACGGCTGCTTTTTTTTCATGAGAGGAGGCCGTGCATCAACAGGACGCTATGGAGACTTGCCTTGAATCCCTCCTTATTCTAGTGAGGACAGAAGCAGCAGGGGCACCAGGAGCAAATGATTAGCTGGACTGTTTTTCACTGGTCCCTGGTCTCCTCCCCTTCAACTTCAGCCCCTGGGGCTGCCTGGCTGTGGCTCATTCAAATCCTGGAGGGAGAGAATCTGATTGTGGGGTCTGTGCAGCTGACCCCAGGAGAGCCAGAGCCTGGTGGCTGGTCTTGCTGAGGTGGACCTTCCGGCCTTGCCTGAGGGGGAGCCTATGTGACTTCCCCCAGGGGCCCTGCGGTCCCAGGCTGGTTCAGTAGTACTGGTACTGGCAGTGAGGTGGTGGCAGAGGGAGGGCAAGGTCTCAGTGACATAGCTCAGGAGTCACTCTTAAAACTAAAGGAACAAGGCCAGGCATGGTGACACATGCCTGTAATTCCAACACTCAGGAGATGAGGGAGGAATATCTCTAGTATGAAGCCAGCCTGGGCTACAGAGTCTAGTCTGGACTAAATAGTGAGCCACTGTCTCTAAGGTAAACCAAACTAAATCAAACCCCAAGCAAAGTTAACGAAGCATTAACAGAAAAATCTCTGGGACATGGACCAGAGATGGGAGGAGGCAAGGGCACCGAGTGTGTCTGAGCCATTGGTGCTCATGGTGGTCAAGGACTACTATGACAGGCAGCTCAGTTAGCAGGAACATTACTGGCAGTAAGACAGGGCCAACGTGAAAACACACTGCAACCATGGCCAGAGAACAGGGCTCAAGATAAAGATGAAATGAACAGGCCTGCAGACTTCCCCAAGATAAGCGATGATAACATCTGGCCTAATGAAGTCTCTGTAGACATCAGTGACTCTAGTGGGTGACCAAGACCTCCAGACCCATCATTTCTTAGAAAAGGTCTTTTGTTCTTTCCTTGTATACTTGGTACGTGATTTGCTCCCCCAGTGGATCCCTATTACCTACATGACTACATCGTAACTTTATTGGTTGTTCAAACTTTCACCCATATTGTACTCCCACTCTATAAAGCTTCCCCTGAAAAGTGGGGCCCTTGGCTACCCATTTGGGACCCCTTATCTCTCAGGAGCTAGCCTCTCAATAAATATTTCCTACTCTTAACCTCATTTGTTCCTAGAATCCATTCTTTGATTTTAGAGCACACAAACTCAGCATATCAGACATCTAAAGGGTTGGGAGTTACAATATTTCCTTTATGTCATATTTGGAGGTCGTGATATCATTTCCTATATCACTACTATAGCTGCAGCCCCACCGTGAGCAAACACTGGGTCCATACTTCTTGTGGGTTGAGGTGACTTCTACCCACTAAGTCTCACGTAATACTTAAGGTCCCCTTGGAAGTAAGTACCACCTTTATTTTCCTTATGAGGATACTGAGGCCCAGTGAGATGATGGAGAACTGAGGCCACACAGCCAGTACATGGAGAAGCTGGGATTGTAACCGAAGGGGCCTGTGCGCTTAATTACCTGGCCAGCTGCCTCACTGATAGAAGCATTAGCCACTTCCACCGAGCGGTTGGCAGGACACCCTACACTCCTACCTCCCCTCAGTTCTAATGTGTCCTTGTGTGTTTAAGTTTCAGAAATTCCTGCTGTGAGTTGACCCTCCCAGGGTACAAGAGAGTATTTGTCACTGACCAGTATGGTCCACAGTGACTCTTTGGTGACAAAATTGTTCTGCAGCTGTTCAGTCCAATTGAATAGGCCCCAGCCACCAACATTTGGGAGGTGTTGAGCATTTGCCATTTGGATCATGTGACGGCAAAACTAAATTTTAGAGCCTCGTAAATTTAGATTACATTGTAACACATGGCTGGGGGTGATTGCCATGTATAAGGGAGCTCTTGAGGCCGCCTTAGAATATGTACCCTATAAGCAGCCTTGTGCCTTTAGCCATCAGGAGCCCAGACCTTAACAGGAGAAAGCAAGCTGGGAACAGAGTTGTCAGCAGGCCGTCTCATTTGGCCAGTGTAGGGATTCAGGATCTAAACAGAGATGCCCTCAGGTGGGGCTGGCCCTTTCCAATTCCTCCCTCTGTACTCCAGGTTACATTTTGCCACTTCTGGGGTGACCTAGCCTCAGTGGGAACCCGGCCCCACTCTGGCTGCTGGTCCCCTCTCTTGTCCTCTGTTCTCAGTACTCCATTCTTGCTTTTATTCTAACATCATCTTGATTCATTTTGAATGCAAACTAGGCGCCATGCCCTGGTGTACTTACTACACCCAACCCCTCGCCAGTGGGCCTCCTATTGCCTGCCGCGTGACAGACACCAGGCAGCCTGCACCTCTAGCACAGCCTGTCTGCAGCCCAGACCCAGGCTCCACATCAAACCTGATCCGAGCCCCATCCCAGTTTTCCATTGGCATCATGCCGCTTATCTCCGGGCTTCTGGAATTTAACACCAGCATGACCCCTGCCCGCTCCTTGAATGACCGCGTCTGCCCCTCTCACCCACCATCAGGCCCCGGCTCAAGTTCCCTGCCTCCTGCCTCCACTGCCTATACCGGGGAGAGCCCTGCCTGCTCTCACTGCCCCACATGAATCTCCCCTTTTAGGCACCCAGAGTCTGCACTACTTTATGGCAGAGCAGCAGGAAAAAGAGGCCTGCTGGCAACTCAGAGCTGCAGGCAGGTGACTATGGACAAGTGTTTAGACCCCTCAGGGCCCCATTTCTGAATGTGGGATTTCCAGGGGTTGAACCAGATTGGTGACTTTTCCTGAGACTAGGCTGGGGATGGGGACAGAGGAGGGAGGACAGCCCAGTGCATAGGGTTTTGGGATTTCCCTACTTCCTTAGACCAGAGAATGTACTTTGACTGGATTAATGGACTAGACTCCTGAAATGTAGTTGCTTAGAAGGAGACAGAGATTGAAAACCTCAGGTTATCAATAATCCAATCGAGGGCTGGAGATTTAGCTCAGTGGTTCTGACACCTGCCTGGCAAGCGCAAGGTCCTGAGTTCAATCCCCGGTAACCACATACAATGCTGGGCATGGTGACTCACACCCACCAGCAATCAATACCACATACCACAATGCCAGGTGTGGTGGCTCACACCTGTAATCCCAGCACTCTGGAGGCAGAGGCAGGAGGATTGCTGAGTTAGAGGCTTGCCTGGGCTACATAGTGAGCTCAGGGCCAGCCTGAACTACAGGCTCTGTCTCAAAAAAAAAAAAAAAAAATCCAATGAAACAGAAGAGATACATAGCTCCAACAGGGTGGGGCCTAAATCCTTTGATCCCAGGTGGGCTCCGGGCACCCTGAGGGTGCACACAGGACCTTCTACAGGAGCCCAGCAGTGCCTGTGGAGGGAATGAGGGGCGAAGGACAGTGTGCCTCTGATGCCTGATGCTTCAGGGTCTTTCAGTAGCAGACTGAAGCCCAGGTCCCAGGGTTCTTGTGGATTCTCCAGAGAATGTAACATTGGGCCTACAGCCTGGCCTGAATCCTTCTTTCTAACTGGGGATGGCGTCTGGTGGGTTGAAGGGAGCTCCTGTGAGTCTGTGACCAGAGTGAGAAATCTAATCAATAAAACAAGTGCTGGAGGTCCGGGTGTGGAGCCAGCCTCCTTCCCCACCCCTTCCCCTCTGCCCTCCAGGCTCTCAACTAGATCTGCTACTTATGATTTGCATATTATTTTGAAGCCAGCCCTGTGTCTAGACCTCTGGGTGGCTGGGGGCTGGGGTACAAGTCCCTCTCTCGCTAAGGCTTTGTGCTCATCCAGTTGTGAGAAACAGGAGGCCCTCATCTCCTAATTGAGTCTTGAGAAGCAATCACTTGCTGATGAAACCTTCATAGAAAGATGGGCCTGAGAAAAACCACCAGAGCTGGGCAGGGGATTTAGCTCAGTGGTGTTGTCTGCCTTGCAAATGCAAATTCATGAGTTCAATCCCTAGTTATCACAAAAAAGAAAAAGAAAAAAACCAGCAGAGTTGATAGAGGTCAGAGGAGCTGGGCCAGGAGGGAAGGCAGAGAGAAGGTATCACACAGCCCTGGAAGCCACAAGCCTGCCCAGAGCTGGTGGGACCAGCTCACCGGCACAGAACAAAGCCATGAGGCCCTTTTGGCCTCAGGGGTGTCTTTACCTCTTGGGATCTGTGACTACCACTCGTGCTGAAGGGGACCAGTCACACAGCATTCCCTGGATGAAACGATAAAGTCAGAGAGATTCCTCCTCAGCCTCTCTTCTTTCTTCCTTATATTACAGATGAAGAAAACAAGGCCCAGGATCCTAAGAGCGTCTGAAACAAGACAGAAAGGGGGCCACGGGTCTGGAGAAGCCAGTATTGGAGCAGCAACCCTGGTGGTCTTGGAGACCTAATGTGAGGCCTCTTTTGAGGGCCCTGCCTCTCCAGAGGTTCCTGAGGAGAGGAGTCCCCGAGGCAGAGGCCATGTGAGACCCACTGAGATTGCATCGTTGCCACAGGCGCCAGGGAACCATGAACGCCTTATGTCCAGGCAGAGAGAATAGGGTTCAGGGGGCATTTCAGGGCTTGTCCCCAAGCCAAGCATCCTGGCATAACTGCTCGAATGACCCTGCACGGGTTTGCCTGTTTGACCTTGGTCCTCTCAACCCCACTTTCATGTTGATACCCATCCCATCCCCCATTCCTATCACTTCCTCTTCTTCTCACCTGACATCTATCCTGGAGAAACAAATGACTAATGTAATAATTCTAATAATGATATATTGAGAGTGTCTGAGGCAGAATACTAAGCATTACACATACATTATTATATTTAATTCTCATAACAACCAGCAGGACTGCTATCCCCACTTTCCAGGTGAAGTCACTGAGACATAGAGAGATCAAAGAGTTTTCCCAAGACTTACCACAAATAAGTAATCCAAGCAGGATTCAAACCTTGGTCTGTTTTTACTAAAGCTTGAGAGAGAGAGAGAGAGAGAGAGAGAGAGAGGGAGTATGTATTGAAGGAGCACCTGATATGTAGTCCATGTTGGTCTGAAACTTGCAATCCTCCTGTCTCAGCCTTCTGATCCCTGGAACTATAGGCAAAACTTAAGCTTTTAATGAAGTATGTCCATTAAATCAAAGAAAGCTGGAAGCTGGGGGTGTAGCTCAGTGAGGATGTAGCTATAGCTGGGGGGTAGAGTATTTGCTTGACATGTGTGAGGCCCTGGGCTCCATTTCTAGCATTAAAAAAAAAAAGAGGGCCAGAGGGTTAGCTCAGTGGTTCCGGCGCCTGCCTCGCAAACTCAAGGTCCTGAGTTCAATCCCCAGTAACCACATACAATGCTGGGCGTGGAGGCTCACGCCCACCAACAATCAATACCGCATACCACAGTGCGGGGCGTGGTGGCTCACGCCTGTAATCCCAGCACTCGGGAAGCAGAGACAGGAGGATTGCTGAGTTCGAGGCTTGCCTGGGCTACATAGTGAGCTCAGTGCCATCCTGAACTACAAAGCGAGACCATGTCTCAAAAAAAAAAAAAAAAAAGAAGTGTTCAGGAAATGTGTGCAGGCTGGAGGCTGGAGGAGTTCCCTTTTATCTTTGATGTGCCTACCGGAAGTTGTTTTCTCACACACTTTCCAAACTGCTTTGATATCAACTGCAATGGCCTTGTCCTTAAATTAGATGTTAGCTTGGCCCCATCCCCCAAAACCTGGAGGGCCTGGAATTCCAGCCTGGAGTATAAATATCCTAGAAAGATAAAGAGTAGCACAATGAATTTGACTTAGTGGCCTAGCACCTCAGGATGAATCAGTTTGTCAGCAGGTTTCCTGACGAGTGGACTGTTACAGGGAAGGACACAGTAAAATCTGCTAGGCAGGTGTACAGACAGATTTCCAGTGAAGTGTCTTTCTGGAGGTCAGAGCCTCTCAACCTCACTGCTGTGAGATATCTGTCCTGGGTCTGACTTTGCCTCTTTGTCCTTAAAGCCTCTGGTCCAGTTCTCTCTTTGTAGCTGGAGATTGGCTCAAATATACTGGAAAAGACCCAGAATAAGCAGGGCCCTTGGACAGGGACACCAGAACAACTACTTCCATGCAGCAGGGCTTCACATATGTCCCTCTCTGGTGATCTTCAGCCTCCCCACAGCCCTGGGAATGGGCCTGCTCAGTGGCTGGCTTGGGGGCACTCTCATTGGCAGGGAAGGGTGAGAGAGCCTGGGAGAGCTTTGGATTCCAAGCCAACCTGCAAGACACTGGTTCCAGAGTCCTGTGCCAGACTTTGTTCTTGGCTATCTTGTTGGGATTAAGGACTTCTAGAACCTTCACTCCATCCAATTTAAATAAGCAAGGATTTATTTACTTAGCTTCTCCCAAGTGCCAGCACTATTTCTAAATATCATCATGGGAGACTTCATGGTCTACTCCTAGGTCAGTCCTTTTTTTTTTTTTTTGACAGGGTCTCACTTTGTAGTTCAGGCTGGTCCTGAGCTCATTATATAAGCCAGGCTAGTCTCAAACTCACAGCAATCCTTCTGCCTCTGCCTCCCGAGTGCTGGGATTACAGGCATGAGGCACCATACCCAGCATTGTGGTATGTGGTTATGAGGGACTGAACTCAGGATTTTGCATTTGCAAGGCAGATGTTGGAACCACTGAACTAAATTCCTGACCCAGTTCTTTCTTTTTTCTTTTTTGAGACAGTCTTACTATGTACCTTTGGCTATTTTTGATCTCATAATCCACCTGCTTCAGCCTTCTGTGTGCTAAGATTGTAAACATGTGCCACTCCTGTCCAAAACCTTCTGTAAGCAGCTACATTTTTTTTTTTTTCTTTTGAGACAGGGTCTTGCTTTGTAGTTCAGGCTGGCTCTGAGCTTACTATGTAGCCCAGGCAAGCCTCGAACTCAGCAATCCTCCTGCCTCTGCCTCCCGAGTGCTGGGATTACAGGCGCAAACCACCACGCCCAGCACTGTGGTATGTGGTATTGATGGCTGGTGGGCGTGAGTCTCCACACCTAACATTGTATGTGGTTTCCGGGGATCGAACTCAGGACTTTGCGCTTGTGAGGCAGGCGCCGGAACCATTGAGCTAATCCTCCGGCCCAGCAGCTACATTTTTTAAAGCCAGCATAACATAGTGTTTAGAGGTTTTGGAGTAAGACAGACTTGGGCTCAAATTCCTCTGCTGCTTTCTGGACCTGTGTCCCTTTCCATCACTGGGTCTCAGTTTCTTACTCTATAAACCAGCAGTCTTGGGCCAGAGATTTAGCTCAGTGGTTCTAGCGCCTGCCTCGCAAGTACAAGGTCCTGAGTTCGATCCCGGCAACCACATACAATGCTGGGCATGGTGACTCACGCCTACCAGCCATCAATACCACATACCACAGTGCCCGGTGTGGTGGTTCGAGCCTGTAATCCCAGCACTTGGGAGGCAGAGACAGGAGGATTGCTGAGTTCCAGGCTTGCCTGGGCTACACAGTGAGCTCAGAGCCAGCCTGAACTACAAAGCGAGACCCTGTCTCAAACAAAACAAAACAAAACAAAACAAAACAAAACAAAACAAAAAAACCCATCAGTCTCATGGATTGCATATGAGATTGGGTATGAGCTTGGGCTGTAAGGAAAGGATGGCTAGAAGAAGGAATGGGAGTGGGAAGTGGGCTCACCAAGCAAAGGAAAGGAGCAAACAGATCTTGGGAAACCAAAGTCAGACCAACACCCTCCTCCACAATACACATTCACCACTTTTCCTCTTTTGGCCTTAATCCCATTAGGAGTGCTGTTGGAGATCACAAGGTGTAAGAGTAGAGGCTTGGATTCTGTGGGCCTCTGTAATTTACCACATGGGCCTGCATTTGTCAGATGTCCGTCACTGTGACAAAATACCTGAGCAAAGCACCTTAAAGAAGAAAGGTTTCAGAGGTTCCAGTCCATGATCACTTGGCCCTATTTTCTCTGGTGAGGCAGAGCATCATGATGGGGAAGCTGTGGAGGCAAATATGCTCACTTCATGGTGGCTGCCTGAGAGTCACGTCCTCTGAGAGACCTGCCTCTTCTAGCTGCCCCACCTAATAGCTTACTCAGCTGCAAACTCATCAGTGGATCAACCCACTGATTACATTTGACCCAGCCATCTGTTAGGCCCACCTCTGAACATTGCTGAGTTAGAGACAAAGCTTTCAAAGCATGGATTTTTAGGGTGATACTGTAGATCCACACCAACAGTGATCTCTCATCTATTAAATTACTCCTATTTCCCTAGTTGAGGGAGGAGTGAATGATAACTATCCTACCCCTTCCCCACCATATCAGGAGTGTTTAACAAACACATTTCTTTTCCATCTTTATGTAAGCACCATATGTAAAGACCTGTCTCTGCCAGAGGGATGTAAATGTGTCAGTGTTTTTAATAATAAAAAAAGAATAAAAATTTAGTAGATCTTTCCTTACAGAAGCATGTTGCCTTGAAAGAACATGTTCCTGCTCCTTAAGCAGTTGGAGGAAAGTGGAGAAAGATTGATGGAGTGGATCATTTCTGAGGCTGTTAGAGTTAGATGAGTTTTTCATTCTATTTTCTCTGTGTATGATTTAAATATCTCATAATAGAAAAAGCTAAAAAAATTAGGAACACACTCCTGCTAGTGCCCAATGTGCTGAAGTAGCCCCCAAATTTCTGAGGAGGTGCTCCTCTTCCTGATGACAGATAGGGTGGGAGTGTGGAGGGGCAGCAGGCCTGTTCATGCTGGCTGTTCTCAGCGGTATCTGTTTATTGTTGAGGGAACCTGAGTCTATGGCCACTCCGATATCACTTCTGACTCCTGATGACCGTGGGCCCTGGCTAGGTGCCCCAGACCATCTTATCTTTCCCCCTTCCCTTTCCTTCTTTCCTTCCTTTCTTCCTTCCTTCCTTTCTCTCTCTCTCTCTCTTTCTTTCTTTCACTGGAGATTGAATCCAGGGATGTTCTACCGCTGCGCTATTGCCCCTGCCTCTTTGATTTTTTTTGAGACACATTCTCACTATTAGTTCAGACTGGCCTTGAACTGTATATAGCCCAAACTGACCTCAAACTCAGCAATCTTCCGGCGTCACCCTTCTGAGTGCTGGGATTATAGCCCTGTACCACCACACCTAGCCTTGATTTTATTATTAGACAGGGTCTCACTAAATTGCCCAAGCAAGATTCAAACTTGCAATCCTCCTGCCTCAGCCTCACAAGTAGCTGGGACTACAGGCATGTGCAACCATGCCCTGCTCCACTCAATTGCTGGTCTCATTTGGCTATGGGATAGGTTGGGCTGGGCTAAAAGCTCAGCTCTTGGGGGAGAAGCCATCGAGCCCCTCATGGCTCTTCCATCCATCACTGTTTAGCTTTTCTTTCCTTCCCTGGAAGCTGCCCCTGCCCCCTCCTTCTCTCCTATAGCCAGGACCCCCAGATACCCTCACCCCCTTTGCTTCTGTGGGTCTTTCTTCTCACAACTTATGTTACCAGAGGTCCTCTAAGAAGCCAGGCAGTCCTTGTGGAGAGTCCTCGCAACACCCTCTTTTGCTCTAATTATTTTAGGGGTCAGTCCGGTCTCCTGGGTACCATGCCAGTCCCAAGGAGTTGAAGTTCATGTACCTCCCACAGTTGCTAACCAGCCATGAACACACACAGGGGGATGGCTGAGTAAACCGATCTGGCAGGCTGTGAGCCCATTTCTCCTGCACGCCCCTCCACCCCCACTGAGAGCTGTGAGCCAACCTAAGAACCATGAATGAAGCTTTTCCATCCTAATTCAGCCAGGCTAGGGACTCCAGGCAGCAGTCACCACAGTAACACAGCCTTTACATCTGTGTCTGCCTGTCTGCCAAACTAGGGAGTGGCCAGAGATGGTTAGTAACTGCAGTTTGGGATCAGTACTGAGTCCTCAGGGTCTCTCAGATACCCAGGGATATTGAGAGACAGCAGGAAGAAAAGAGAGGGGAATTAGGGGGCAGAGTAGAAGCCAGACAGTTGAGGCGAAACAGAAGAAGGGGACAGAGAAAGGGAGGGAGAAGGGGCCTACGAAAGCCAAAGAGAGAACCGCCTTGCACGCCTTGCAGGGCTGCAGCCCTCTGATGTGACTGCGCTGATATCCCCAGCACTAATTGCTTCAATTAATAATAGTGCTTTATAAAATTTCAGCAGTGAGAGTGAGTGCAGGGAAGATGACATCATGCATTAATAATGCAGCAGATCGGCTAGGCTCCTGGGGAGCTCCATTAAGGAGTGCTGCGCAGTCCTTACGCTCTGCATCTGCAGGGCAGTGTGTGTCCTTGGGCCTCTGCGGATGGAGGGCTGTGGAGCGTGGGGCTGAGGTGGTGCCTGCGGCAGGGAGCTGGGCAAGAGTTCACCTTCTCAGAAGCTGCAGCAGGCACCCCTCCCATCCTGTGCTCCGGACAATCGGTGCCGTCTTGCTCTTATGTAAGAGCTGTGCGGGATTCAGGATTGCTGCCAAGTCTCTCCAGTCGCCCTTCCCACACCCTCTGACAGCCCCTCCTCCATGTCTATCGGCTAAAGTCCTGGGACAGCCTCTGTTGCTTTTTCAGACTCTGTCCCATTCCACTTCTTGGATTCACATTGCTGGCTGTTTCCCTGCACTCTGTCCCTGGATTCTTAAGCTTTTTTTAGGATCAACAACCTGTATCCACAATGTGTGGGACTGGTTTCTCTTAAGAGAATATCACCATTATCCTCATCACAAGCCTCCCTTAAACAACTGCTGCACAGGGACAAAGGGGCAAGCAGCAGGCAACCCCACCGGAAGCTGTAGGTCACCGAGGCATTTTACACGGAGCCAAAGCCAGTTCTTCTCCCATTTGTCTGCAGAAGCCAGGCTTGAACCATGCCAAACTGGACCCTCTCTCAGGTCTTCTCATTCTGTCCTCTAAGGTGAGAGGCTGATATGCTATAATCTTTGTTTACACATGTGCTGCTTCTTCTTTCTTTCTTTCTTTTTTTTTTTTTTTTGAGACATGGTCTTGCTTTGTAGTTCAGGCTGGCCCCGAGCTCACTATGTAGCCCAGGCAAGCCTCAAGCTCAGCAGTCTTCCTGTCTCTGACTCCTGAATGCTGGGATTACAGGCATGAGCCACCACGCCCAGCATCACACATGTACTTCTTGAGGAGGATCGACAACATTCTCCAGTCTCTATCAGCTCAGTGATGGGCCCAAGAACACCAAAGGGCGGCTCTGATCCAGCATTTAGTTGAAATCTTAGATGCCCAGGGCACCTGCATAGATACTCCTGTCCATCTCTGTGCCCATGGCTCTGCCATGGCCCTCCTATCTCACTCCTAGAGTTCTTTTGTTTTGTTTGTTTGTATGTGTGTTTTGGGACAGGGTCTTGATTTGTAATTTAGGCTAGTCTTGAACTCACTACATAGCCCAGGTTGGTCTTGAAGTCAAAGACATCTTCCTGCCTTATCCTCTCAAGAGCTGGGTGTGCTCTAGAACAGTCTTCCTTTCTAAGGAAGGGAAGTAGGAGACAAATATGTGTTGGGCTAATTCTGTCTGCCTTTTTCTGCTCCAAACATTTCAGTATGATATGATCCTGATCACATTCCAAGGAAGCAAACCTTCCATTTTGCTCCACTGAGGAGAAATCAGAGATTGCAAGAGGATGAGATTGTAGATCCAGGCCTTTTGGCCATCAAAGACCAGCTGTCATTTACACAGACATGGCTGGGTTTAAATAGTGGCTCTTGGAAGGGCATGCTCTGGAGTCAGCCCGGCTAATCCTCATCACCATGTTTCCATTTCCCATGTTTTGTTCTTTTCTCTGATCAAGTCTGATCATTCTTTAAAGACTTTAGTTCTACCCTGCTTCCTCCATCAAGCCTTTTTTAACACCCTTGATACAGGGTGCTCTCTGTGGGTGGGATGAGGATGAGGCGCCATTAGAGACACAGGGAGTGGCAGCCCCAGATCTTGTTGATCGTCACCCATTTCCCATTTATTCATGTCTGACAGATCCTGGTTTTTATGTGTTATCTGCTTCTCCGTTGGAACTCAGAAGCCAATGACCATATTTCCCTTCTAGAATTGGATAACTGAGTCTAACCCCGTTACAGAAATCTCACCCCTCTCACCAGCGCTTGGCCTACCGTTGACTTAGGCCAACGCGCATCAGCCAGTTCTGACCAGTAAGATATGACTCCCAGTTCTGGGGAGCTACTGGGAAGGAGACTTGGGAAAAGAATCTTTCCTTCTTCAGTGGGTTGTTTCCCATCTAGAACTGTTGTGTCTTGTCACCTGGCTTGAGGCAAAACTCACTCAAGGACAGCCCAGCAGAAGGAATGGAGTCCTTGAGCTGCTGAATCTAACTTCCCAAGCCTGCCCTCCTGGTGAACCCCTGCTAGGAGAGGTAATCAATTCCCTTCCAGTTAATGTCCATGTGAGTTCAGGGTTTCATTACTTGCTGACAAAAACATCATAGCTTGTACACGCCTTCCTTTCACACACAGTATCTGTTTCCTTCCTTCCTTTCTTTTCTTTCCTTCTTTACTTCTTTTTCTTTCTTCCTTCCTCCCTCTTCCCTCCCCCCTCCCTCCCTCCCTCCCTTCCTTCCTTTTTTTTTT
>PVIC010045690.1:0-14532 GCA_004025085.1 Thryonomys swinderianus
AAAAAAAAAAAAAAAAAAAAAAAAAAGAGTAAGACAAAGCAAGACCCTGTCTCAAAAAAAATTTTTGAGACAAGATCTCATTACATTGAACGGGCAAGCCTCAAACTTGCCCCACCATACCCAGCTGGATCTTGAATCATAAAGATGAATAGTTCTTTACCAGAAAGAGGGAAGGAAGGAGGGTTTTCCAGGTAAGGCTAACTAGATGACATAGAGGGTTAAAAGAACCACAGGCAAATTATCCTTAAGGAGAAAATGGCTCAAGTTAGAAGTAATACAGAGAATGAATTGTGATTTGATGTTGCAAAGTGTAAAAGCACCACTATCAACAACATTAAAACTGCCCTGCATGGTGGCTCACACCTGTAACCCCAGCACTTGGGAGGCAGAGGCAGGACTGCCACAAATTTGAGGCTACCCTAGGCTACACATGAGTTCAAGACCAGCCTGAACTACAGTGAGACCCTGTCTCAAAAAACTAAAAGTTAGAAAAAAAAATCTAAGATTGCTACCACTGTCTCTCAAGGGTTAAACAGGAAATAACTTCTATGAGGATTTGGACAGAGTCTTAAACATATTTTAGCCCACCTGTAAAATTGCAAGGGCTTCTTAATATTGTTTTCAACTCAGAACTCTTAAATCTCAAAGGAGTTATGTGGGGGGAGGGGGACTTTAAGGACTTGAAACCAACATCAGTGGAATGCTAGCAGAGTAACGCCCTAAAATTTTTTTTTTTTTTTTTGCTTTTTTGGAGACGGTCTCACTTTGTAGTTCAGGCTGTCCCTGAGCTCACTATGGTGCCCAGGTAAGCCGCCGCGAACTCAGCAATCCTCCTGTCTCTGCCTCCCGAGTGCTGGGATTACAGGCGTGAGCCACCACACCCAGCATTATATGTGGTAACCGGGGATCGAACTCAGGTCTTTGCGCTTGCAAGGCAGGCGCCGGAACCACTGAGCTAACCCTCCGGCCCCGCCCTAAAATTTTAACTATGAAAACTACGGACCAGCCTAAAACCCTCCTGCTACAGATTTTAAAAAACAAAGAAACAACTAAGAGGGGTAGAGATTTGCACAAGATAACACAGTAGCCAAACTCAATTCTATATTCTATGCCCCTACAATCTAAAAACAGGGCTCGTTCCAGTCATTCGGACTTCCTATCACTGCAGAAACAGGACGATACTGACTCAGAAAGCAGATTTAAAAAACAAAAAAACCCTCAACCTTAGTTAACTGCATATTAGATATTTTCTGTGTAGTGCTGCTTCAGTATCTAAAGTGTTCACTGGATTAGGTCCTGAGTTATGGAAATAAAATCCTACCTAACAGCGCATTTCCAGGAAGTACAGCAGACGTTCGCTACTGCGCAGTCGCCTGCCAAAGGGCGCAAAATACTTTCCTGCCTTTCAGACACTCGCTTTCCGGTCTGGACAGAAATCGGTTAGCAACCTACAAATTGGCGGAACCTAGTGTCTGAAGCAGCTGGTCCTGATCGAGCTGCTTTAGGGCAAGGACACTTCCTGCCTGCGAGGACGTACTAGACGTGTGGTAAGGACGGCCCCCTAGTCCCACGTTCCGATTGGTTACACTAGTTTTAGGAGGCGGGCTTGCATCTGTGTCTCTCTCTCCCATTGGTTGCTGTCGCGGCGGCGGTTTAGAGTGATGGTAGCACGTTGAGTTGAAGGCTGTGTGGACTTTCCCGGCCCAGAACCTGTAAAGAATCATATTCTCGGTGGGAATCTCGTGCCGGTTTAGGTCTGAGTTCCTGAGGGATGGATCGGGTATGGAGTGCGTGGTATGGAAAGAGCGTCAAAGAAAAAACCCCGACGCCTCCAGGGCCCCAGAGCATCGTGGTCGCCTGGCTCAGCAGGGCTGAATGGGACCAGGTGACGGTCTACCTGTTCTGTGATGACCATAAGCTGCAGCGGTATGCGCTGAACCGCATCACAGTGTGGAGGAGCAGGTAAGGCAGAGGCAGGCTCAGACCTTTTGCCTGCTTGCTGGTGTCTTCTTCCTTTATCGAGTTCCTAAAATGCCCTGGCCTCGTGTCTTCTCCGAATTGTCCGGGGAAAAGTCTCAGGGCAGCTCTTGCAGGAATTCAGTTTGTAGATGAAAAGTAAGAAGGTTGTGTCTTAACAATCCTCTGGTTAAATCTCTGAAGTTTAACCTTTACTTCTAAAAAGCAATCTTCCTGTTTTCTTGGAGAGGGTGCGGAGGGCCTGAGTGAAGGTTTAAGGAGTACATTAACACCCTGAGGTGGATTTGCCATTCGAGTTAGGGAGAATGGAAGAGGGCCTTCCCCCTCAAGACATGTTTGAGTGGGGTGCCTCGGTTCAATTAATGTTGGGTTGGCGACAGACTAAAGAGGGATATAGGGTTGGAGGGTTTCGAGGTGAAAGGGGTGTGTTCCTACAATTGTTGATTGACAGTCTTAGCAGATAGATGTCTTGTGTGCACCCCAGTCAGCCTCTTATGGCCTGTATTAATGTTGGATCTTAGGGACATTACCTTGTCTCTCTCACCTTTTTGTTTGGTATCTTCATGCACCCTTAAGACGGTATATAGTGGGAATGTCCTACAGCAACAAGGATGATGAGGTAGGAGGGGTGAATCAGTATAAAGGACCTTTGTGATGGTGCTGGATTGTGGCCTTTCAGGTTAGGCAATGAACTCCCCCTGGCAGTGGCTTCTACTGCTGACCTGGTACGCTGTAAGCTCATGGATGTAACTGGTGGCTTGGGCACTGATGAACTTAGACTACTCTATGGCATGGCATTGGTCAGGTAAGACCTGCATGATGGGGGTGGGTGGCTTTGGGGACTGGAGTGTGGTAAGCATGTGATAACCAAAGCATGGCTTGAGGTGGTATCTAAGGCAAAAAAGCCCTGAGTCTCCCAATATGAGTCAGCCTGTGATTTGTTGACTTTTTTGTTGCTTTATTATTATTAATATTTTTTTTAACTTTTTTAAGCCAAGGTCTCACTTTGTAGTTCAGGCTGGCCCTGAACTCACTATGTAGCCCAGGCAAGCCTCGAATTCACAGCAATCCTCCTGCCTCTGCCTCCTGAGTGCTAGGAGTACAGATGTGAGCCACCACGCTGGGCATGATTTGTTGATTTAACAGCTTTTATTACTTCTGCCATCAACATAATCTTTCTTCTCTCTTCCTGGAACCCCTTCTCTTCCATTTTCCTTCCCTCTTAGAATGTCTGTGTGTGGCAGGGTGGGGACAGTTCAGACCAGGTGGTCTCTGTTGGGTGACTCAACTTTGGCAGACCTTTTCCCCTTTTTACTCTTCAACCACAGGAACTTTTCTGAGTGGTTCGTGGCCCTTGGCTGGGGTTTGGTTTGGATTTCCCAACTCTGTTCTAGGTACAGCCACCACCACCCTTTTCCATTTTCTCTCTTCCATGAGCACTAAAAGGTCACCAAGTTGTGAAAGTGAAGACATGGGCTGACAGTTCCTGACTTATGAGGTGACTCACCTTGGTCGTCCCTGTCCTGTACACCTCAGGAAAGGGTCGCCACTGAGTTTTCTCATATGTCAAAGCGTTTTCTCATTGCATACTGAGTCCACATCTGCCTTGAGGTCCTCCCTTTATCTTTTTATCTTTTCCATCATTTAGCTGTGCTCCCCATGTAATGTAATCTAACAGTCCTTTGTTCTACCTTCTTTAACATACTATGTTCTAGTAGAATTTGTTACATAATTTGTGGTAGACTGAATTTATGCTGGGGCAGTGTCTAATTGGAGACAACCTTTCCATTGGCTACCTTGTTCTTTTTTTTTTTTTTTTGAGACAGAGTCTCGTTTTGTAGTTCAGGCTGGCCCTGAGCTCACTATGTGGCCCAGGCAAGCCTTGAACTCAGCAATCCTCCTGACTCTGCCTCCTGAATGCTGGGATTACAGGTGTGAGCCACCAGGATCAAACTCCGGACCTGGCACTTGCCAGGGAGATGCCAGAACCACTGAGCTAAATCCCTAGCCCCTGACTACCTTGTTCTTGTGGCTGGTGTCAGCCAGGCAGGGGTTGGTTCCATCCACTCCAACATAGTACATAGTTGGTGGAAAGGTTGTAAAAATGCAAGATGTCAGTCACGCAGCAAGATGTTTGAGCAAAGCAGTGCCTTGCGCTGTACAACTTACTTCTCCCCCATGCCAGGTTTGTGAATCTTATCTCTGAAAGGAAGACAAAGTTTTCAAAGCTTCCGCTCAAGTTCCTGGCTCAAGAGGTATGTAAGTTAAAGTGGCCTGGCTCCATTCTCCCTGGGAGAGCTTCTTGAGTGGGGCATGGGCAGAGCTGTGCACACGGTCAGACTAGTTCATGCCGTGACTTCTAGGCAAGACCAGCAAGAACCCTAGAGCTTCTGCTTTGAGCTTGAAAGAAGCAGATTTGTTCTCTTACTCTTCATGGTCTATGTCTCAAAAGATGTGCTGAGCCTGATTTACCGGGAGTGGCCCAGTGAAGCAGAAGAACCCAGATGTACCGCTGTGGGGATAAGAAAGAGGTGGCAGTCACACTGCCCACCCTCGGGGAGCTGACAGTCTGAGGGGGAAATAACTCAGCTGAGGAGCATGAAAATGCCAGGGGTCCCTGCCCTGAATGAGTATGTAGCGTGAGGCTCAGATGGCAGGCGAATTCTCAGTCACCTGGAGAAGCTTCCTGGAGCAGGGAGGGAGGAAAAGAGGGGCGAGGGGACCCGGGAAGAGGGAAAGGGCACAGGAGGCTGGAGAAGGTGTTAATGCTGACTCACTCCTAATGGACAGTGGCTGGGGCTTGAGGGAGGTGGGTACCTTCTCTGGTTTTCAAGACCACCTCTACTAAAGACTTAAGACTGGGCTCTCCTCACTTTAATATTCTTTCATGTCTATGCTCACCCCCCCATCAGGTGAACATTCCTGATTGGATCGTTGAACTTCGCCATGAACTGACACACAAGAAAATGCCTCATATAAATGACTGTCGCAGAGGTGGGTCCCCTGGGGGCATACCTGTCACAGGTAGGAACTGGGCCAAGTGGCGTTTAGGGTAGTGGAATAGGAAGGAGCTTACCACCGGGGTTCATGGCAGGGACCACAGGGAAACACGGGAGAGACTTCCCTTGGGCACAAAATTTAAGGGGGTATCAAAAGTTCAGTGGCCGTGAAAATAGCATTTTAATGTGGAAAAATTCATGATGAATATAAAGGCAAAAAGCAAAACATAGTATTACTGAGGTTTTTGCTTCAGGCTCCCATATGGTTTGGTAGGGGACTGTTCTTACGTTGTTTTCCTGCCTTGATTCCAGTTTTTTGTCCCCTCCCCAAGTCGCTCCCAATGTGGCTCCTCATTACCGTCCTCCTGGTGGGGCAGGAGGAGTATGCTGAGAGCTGTGAACCCTTAAAAGCTTCACAGCCCAGGAGCTGTCTGCACATCCATTCATTCCATCTTGGTTAAGATGTCCTGATTTAACCTTGCCCTTTGCAGTAGGGAAACTGAGGTCTAGAAAAGGGAAGAGACTTGGCCAAGGCCACATAACAAACCAGTGGGGCTGGCTTCCAGTCCTCCCACTTACCACCCCATCTCTTAAGTCCTGTAATAATTTTTTTCTAGGAAAGGTTCTGATAAATAGGAGAAAAGCAGAAAGCGAAGGTAACCCAGAGTGAGAGTGACTGTATGTGCATATGTGAGATTTGAGCCTTGGAACCAAGCCTTTTCCTTCAGCTTTTTCCCGTAATGCTTACCAGTTGAGGTCCAGAGGCGTGTGGCTGGTCCTGCGGCACTGCCTTCCTTCCTCCCCTTCTTTAGGTTGCTACTTTGTCCTGGATTGGCTCCAGAAGACCTTCTGGTGCCACCAACTGGAGAACAGCCTGAGAGGAGACACCTGGGAGTTGGAGGAGGACAGGGCAGACATGGAGGAAGAACAAGAGTTACCTAAGAGCCCTGGTGTTGCTGACATCGCAGAACAGAGACCAGAGCCTCAGGACAATGGGAAAGGTACAGAGTTGGATGTCGAAGCTGAAGGAGACGATAAAGGCACTGAAGAGTTGGATTCTCATTGGGAAAAGGCTCAGCGACACAAGGAGTTGTACGGTAGGTGTCTGGTGGCGTAGAGGGAACCATGAGCCTGGAGTGTTCTGTCTTAGGGTTCGTGTTCGTTATTTCCCTGGCTCAGCATTTCTTCCGGGGCTGTGGAGTTGGAGGGCTTAAAAACCACTTCAGCTACTGGGCTTGGTGGCCCAAGCCTGTTATCCCAGCACTCAGGAGGCAGAGGCAGGAGTAGTGCTGAGTTCGAGGCTTGCCTGGGCTACATAGTGAGCTCAGGGCCAGCCTGAGCTACAAAGGGAGACCCTGTCTAGAAAAAAAAAGAAAAAAGCCAGTTCAGTGAATTTCTGTGGTAGAGTGGGGATCACACCTGCCTCACAAACCATCTTCCTGGGTCTCTGTGAAGTATGTGGGAAAGGAATTTCAGTTCTCCGTTCACCATCTCCACCAAATAACATGAGGGAGTCTCAGAGTGCAGCTGTGAGCTGGGCTGGCCACCCTATCTATCTTTTCTTTCTCTTTTCAGAGAGAGCCCGAGAATTGCTAGTGTCATATGAAGAGGAACAATTTAAGGTAAGAATGTACCCTTGACCTGGGATGTCCCTCGCTCCAACCCTTTCTTCCCTCTTGGCAGCTACCTGAGAGAAGTCTTGAGGAGGAGTGTATAACAACGTGACAAAGCGTGAGGGAACTTCTCAGAAGGAGAGGGGGAGCTAGGAAAGAGACAAGTGGAGCAGAGTCCAATTGGATGGTCTTGCACACTGATGGAAGGGAGCAGGTGCTGCACTTTGTGGATAATCTGCTCTATGGGTTGGCAGAGGACAACGGGGAAAGGGTAGTTTCACAACGGTGCAACTCCACATCTGACCAGCAGGTGGGGCCGAAGACCGTCCCTAGATCAGGTGAGCTGGAGGGAGGCAGCTTTAGTAAGGAAGTAGCTTCGAAACTATCTATCTAGTTTAACTCTATTCACGAATGGAGAAATTGAAGCCATAGATGAGTGAGACCATAGACCCAAGTTCATATATATATGTGTATATATACATATGCAGACATATATATACATGTATATGTATATACACACATATACATATATATACACATATATATGTATGTATATATGTGTGTGTGTGTATACACACACATATATATACACACATATACATATATATATGTATATATATATATTCAGTGAAAGAACCGTGATAAGAAGGCAGGAATTTTAAAACATGTCCTTTGAAGGGATTTTTTTTTTTCTCACTTTGCAGTTCAGGCTGGCCCTGAGCTCACTATGTAGACCAGGCAAGCCTCGAACTCAGCAATCCTCCTGTCTCTGCCTCCTGAGTGCTGGGATTACAGGTGTGAGCCACCACACACCCGGCACTGTGGTATGTGGTATTAATTGCTGGTGGGCGTGAGTCACCACACCCAGCATTGTACGTGGTTACCAGGGATCGAACTCAGGATTTTGCACTTGTGAGGCAGGCGCTAGAACCACTGAGCTAAATCTCCGGCCCCAGGGATTTGTTTGTTTTATTTTTATTTTTTTGTTGCAGGGCCAACAGGGAAGTTATAGGCTTACCCCTGTATGCAATGTCCTGTCCCCCAAAGAGCAGTCCTGCAGTTCTGTAGGAAGAGATTCCGGAGGGCTGGGGGTGGGTTGCCAAGCTCGACTACCTTCTGACGGAACCCTTTGTACTGGCAGGTGCTAGAGAAAGTTAAGCATTTACCTCAGGCCATTAAAGTATGGAATAGTCTTTCTCCACGTATAGAAAGTATCTTGGCAGAGCTGAAGGCCATCGCTTCGGAGAACAGGTATGTAAGTACTTAAGGGAGTACCTGCTGCCTAGAGAGAAGCATTATTGAAAAGAACCTTCTTGAAATAGTTTTCCTTGTCCTAGCTTACCATCCTGTGGTATAGGAAACCCAGGGTCTCCTGACCCCATGCATGGGAACTCCTTGCCCTGCCCCTGGAAGCTACTAGGTGGGAGTTGCTCACTGTGAGTCCCTGGAACGGCCAGTGGTAGGAATATCCATTGTCATCTATCCTAATCATGCATTGTCCGGCCACATTTTTCTTGTCAGGAGGGATATGGTACTTTGAGCAGGTAGGAAAAACCCACGAACCTTAACACCTCACTCCCTAGCCACTGACCCAAATCTGAAGTAAAAGGTACACGGTAGGCACTGCCAGTCTGTTCTGTGAAACTGCTGTTGGAGGCTGTGAGCATTCCCTGGTTAGCCAGCTGGCACAGATACAGCACCTTCTTAATGCCCGGCTACCAGAGATCAAGTTCTCCCAGTGTGGGCTGAGATTGCCCCTGGAGTTTTCTCCTTCATTCTCAAGGTGGCACTAGTTCCGAAGGTGTTGCCTCAGTCTCCCAGCCTAGCAAAGAGGTGGGTGGCCGGGGGGAAAACATCCTCTTGTGTCCCCAGTGGAACGCTTGCCCCGTAGTGCTGGGGGGCAGCTTTAAGGGTTCCCTCCAGGTAGTGACATAACCATCTCCTCTTCAGAAGTGGGTCTGCTGTAGGAAGGACCTGAGTACAGAGTCAACCCCACAGGCACCCTGGCATCCTTTGGGGACTCTTTCCTCCCATAGGCGTGTCCACTCGGAGAGTCTCTTGGGAAGCTACTCACTGGAGGAGTCAGCGTGCCATTGCTGGTTTAGTCTTCTTCTGCAGCCCCGCTGATTCAGTTTGGGGTTCTTGGAGTCCTTAAGAAGGCCTATGGATCATACTTGGGCCAGGAACTGAGTCCACGAGATTTCTACTGGGATTGAAAATAAGGCAGCCGTGGAGAAGGGGGCGGGGTGCAGTGTAGGGGACTGGATAATGGTTCAGAGAAGCAAAAAGACTGCGGAAACTGGTCTAAAAGCCCCCAACCGTGGTCCCAGATATGTAACTCTTTCCTCTGTGGGCCTGAGATTTTTATTCTGTCTGTGTTTTAAGCCATATCCTGCCTCTACTGCCCACATTCTGGGCTACATATCATATATATTAAAAACTTGATCGTATTCTCCAGTTCAGCCCCTGTGCCAGGAAACTAGAGCCTAAGATAACTCTCACTGGCCCCATCTGCAAGCTTGCTTTGGGCGCAGGCAGGGGATTAGGTGAGGCTCTTCTATCAGGTTCCATTTGCTAAACTAGCACCTTTTTTTTTTTTTTTTTTTTTTTTTTTGAGACAGGGTCTCGTTTTGTAGTTCAGGCTGGCCCTCAGCTCACTATGTAGCCCAGGCAAGCCTCGAACTCAGCAATCCTCCTGTGTCTGCCTCCCGAGTGCTGGGATTACAGGCGTGAGCCACCACGCCCGGCACTAGCACCTTTTTTATTTTTATTTTTATTTTTTTCCAGTACTGAGGAATTGAACTCAGGCCCTTGTGCCTCCAAGGTTGATGTGGTACCACTTGAGCTAAATCCCCAGCATAGCACCTTTTTTTATTACTTGTGGTATTGTGATCAGGCTACTCCTCTACCTCTGAGACAAACCTAAGCTTCTTCCTCAGGTCGTTTCAGCTTGAAATAACTACTAGACTAATTCAGAATAACTAATAGACTAACTCAGAATATTTTAAGATAAATATTTACTCTATTGCCTAGGCTGTCCCTGAATGCCTAGACTCAAAGGAATCCTTCTGTCTCATCCTCTTGAATAGCCAGAACTACAGGTGTATGTCACCACGCCCAGCTAAACTAGTGTCCTCTTAACTCCAGGAGTCCTGTGCTGGATGCTTTCCTGGATGATGGCTTCCTCATTCCCACCTCTGAGCAGCTGGCAGCGTTGCAGATAGAATATAAAGGTAGGCTTCTGGAGGCCCTCTGAAGCCTTGGTGCACTGTGTTGCCGGGGTGGGAATGCCGGAGGTAGTCTGGGGAGCCCGTCAACCCTTCTGGTTGAGCAGGACAAGTTGCACAGTTGTGGGACCACCCTTAGGTGGCCGAGAATTGGGAGGGGCGGGGCGGGTAGAGTTGGGAGTCTCTGCCATTGTTGTGCCTCGGTAATTGTGATTTAGCCTCAAGCTAGAGAGCTAGAACAGCTGCCCTTGAAGGGCCTGTGAGGTCACATGGCCCAGCATCCTCATGCTACGGTCATACTGAGGTCCAGAGAGGGCAAGGTTCTGATCTAATCCCACACAGTGAGTTACTGACAAAAGCTGAAGCTAGAGCCAGAGTACTTTTTATTTTATACTTTGTTTTTAATCACTTGTTGGTTGCCCAGTAGTAACTGGTTTATGTTTCTCTTCTGTTCTCTTTCCTCTTGTTGTTCGGTGTTGATTCTGTTGTTGGTGGGGCTTGGGCGCCCTTCTGCCTTTTCCTTTGTCTCGGCCCTTCCCCTCCCTGCCCCCCATCACAAAACAGAAAATGTGGACTTGAAGGATGTCTTCGTACCAAAGCCGTTCTCTCAGTTCTGGCAGCCCCTGCTCAGGGGCCTGCACTCCCAGACCTTCACGCAGGCCCTGCTGGAGAGAATGTTCTCTGAGCTGCCGACCTTGGGGGAAAATGGGATCCGGCCCACCTACATCCTTAGATGGACCATTGAACTGATTGTGGCCAACACTAAGTCTGGTGAGGGAGACCAGCCCTAGCCCCAGGGTCTAAGGCAGCCGAGGCAGTAGCATTTGCTACTGTTCACGGCTCTCTGTTGAAAAACTCCAGGGTTAAAGATGTGAGTTTGTCCAGCAGAGCCCCGAGGGCATCAGTGGACAAATCTCCCCTTCCCTTCTTTGCTGCCAGAGCTGGCTAAAATAGGTTGAGGCAAAGTGCCCTGGATGCGTTGAGCGTTTGGGAAGTACAGGGTGGTCAGTCTGGGGGAATGGGGAAGGACAGAGCCAGAGTTGTCCGGGTGAAATTCCGTGAGTAGTCCTGCTGGTTTCTTATCCTCGGGGCCTCTTTTCTCTCTTAGGACGGAATGCTCACCGATTTTCTGCAAGCCAGTGGGAAGCCAGGAGGAGCTGGAGGCTATTCAACTGCTCTGCCTCCCTGGACTGGCCGCAGGTGGTTGAGACCTGCTTAGGCTCACCTTGCTGGGCCAGCCCCCAACTCCTTCAGCTGTAAGTCTCTTGAATTCCTTCTGGTAAGAGGGTGTGGCCCAGCAAGCTTCAAGGCCGCGCAGCCCTAGAATGGCCCAGTTGGAAGGACCTTTCCAGGGCATCTAGCTCAGTCTGTAACCAACAGATGGGAGACCAGAGTCCAGAGAGGGGAACAGTAGTGTGTCCTCCCCTAAGATCGTACAGTTTAACCCTTGGCTGAAGTGAGTCCAGCATGAGAATGCTTAGCATAGTGACCTGCGCAGACTGAGTACTCGATAAATGGTAGCTGCTGTTTATTACTGAACCCAGGTCTGATGACTCCAAGGCCAGTGCTGTGTCTATTGTCTTCCCAAAGTATATCTCTGACAGTTGCCTGACAACCTTCAGCCCCCAGCTCCCCATTGCCTTCCTGATGAAGTGAAGGCTTCTTGACCTGATGTTCAGAAATCTTTGATTCTGGCCTTGTCATGGTAACCATACCTCCTGTGTCTCCCCTTTCACCCAGACTGCCTTGGGTTCTGTGGTCAAACTAAGTACTGCATTTGTTCTTGTGAGTTTTTGTGGTTGTCTTCCTGTCCTTTTCCCTGTCATTTCCTGACCTCGAGTCACTTCCCTCGTTCTCATGAAAGCCTTCAGCACTTGATTTTCCTCTGCTTTCCAGAGCAGTGTCCGTTTCCTTTGGGTGACCTACCCGCACTGCAGCTCATCAGCTCCAGTGACTTGGAAGTTCCGCTGCCACCCTCAATCCATTTCTGTCACTCTGAGCTGTTGCGCTATCAAGAGCCGATGTCCCAGTGTCCCATGTCTACTTCTTGTAGTTCGCACTGTCACACCTCATGACGCGCGCTCTTTGCCTGCATCCGGACCTCCGCCTCTCTTTCCCTCTCCTCCCTCGACCTTGGTCGCTGCCCGGGCTCTCTGTGGTTGATCACTTCAACCACTCCTCCTCAGCATCGTCAGCTGTGCTCCTCCTTCGGCTGCATCTGACTTGTAAACCCCCAAGCTGGGATCGGTCTTCCCCACTCTGCTTTCCCCGCTCCTCGGTTGGGGTAGCTGCACTGTGCTGGAGAAAACCGCACAGCCCTGAGCATAACCGCCACTGCGCAGATGTGATGATTCTTAATCTTGGGTTAGGTTTCAGTTCCGCCTGTCTGAACTTCTGCTTGTTTTCTGACCCCTCTCCCAGTTCCTTGACTACTCTAAACCCTTACCACTCACCTTAAGCCCCTTCTCTCCTATTTCCCCCTGGCTTCCTCAGTCACAGGGAGGCATCCAACGAGGCCTCTTGACCCGAGGTCCAGCCCTTGGGAACTGGTTTGCCCTGACTCAGAAAGGAGTGGCATTGCCCTCCGGAAAGTCTGCTCCTCTGCATGGGTTCTGGAGCCACCCCTGCCCACATCGAGAGAGCCTCATCCCAGCCTCTCCCTTGCTCTATGGGCTTTTGGTCTTCAATTTATGAATGTGTTGTGTTATTCTCATCTTAAAACACTAATAACAACAGCATAAGAAAAACCTGCTTTGACCCTACAGTTCTCTGTTGGGTTATTATTAGTTTATTACGCTTTTGCCTCCTATCTCAAGAGTAGTCCTTACTCAAGAATCTCAGCTTTCTCACTGCCCTCTTACTCTCCAGCCTACTGTAATTTGGTGCTCAATCCCACAGCTACTTTGACCTAATGACCAAATCCCATGGGCCCTTACAATCTGTGCCTGCTACACTGATGGTGGCTACCACTCCCTTTTAGAAATGCCTATGCTTATTATTAGGTACTATAAAGTACAGAGGCCCAAGTCACTATGTAGCCCAAGCCTTTCCTCCACAGTTCAACTTCCTATACCCAACTGTGCCCCAAATCTCCAGTTATAAGACCTATAGACACCTTACTATAACCAAAACAAAGTTGGTCATCATATTTTCCATCCTGACTCCAAAATGATCTTCCTGTGTCCTATCTTGGTGGTAGCACCATCTGTCCTTTCTGTTGGAATACTTCCCAAATCTGAAATTTTGTGTTTTCTTTCCCCTCTCCCCAATGATTTCTTTCCCTCTGTCAGACTAACCTCTTTTCAAGGGTAAGGACTATGCATTAGCTCTCTGGGCCCAGCACACCACACATATCCAGGCACGAGACAGCCTCAGTAAACATCAGTGCGCTCAACTGTTGTCTGCTGTGTCGTTGCCAGCAGGGCTGTCCTTGGTGGGACCTGACTCGGTGCTTGAGGAATGAATGAACTGTGCAAATGGGATGGTAAGACTCTTAGTCCTGAAAACCTACTGAATCCAGAAGTCTCTGGAATGCTTATGACATTTGAGGCAGTTTTATAAGATCAAAAACATGGTCTTGTAGGCAGAAGCAGCCAAAGCAAAACGTCCAAGGCATGGGACTGACCCAAAGAGCCACACTGCCAGACAGGTGTGCTCTAAAAATGATGTGGGGGGGGGCAGAAGGGCATGAGAGAGTCAGGAAGAGCATTACAAGTGAGGCCTCTAAACAGTTCATTTAGGAAAACAAATAAGGAAGTTTCATAGTGCAGAAGGAACATGGCACGTGTGTGCACTGGGGTGGGGGAAATGAGAGGAGCAGCATGGACAGGTTTGGATAGGTGGCTTTCAAGGTACTTCCCAATCCTAAGTGCCTGCAGAGTGGAAGCTCTCAGCATTGGAGAAGTCTGGACCACAGAGATCTCCCAACCCAAGCATACCCGAGGGATGTGACACGTGCCAGCAGTGACAGTGGCTCGCATGGATATGCTTCCTTGTGCACAGAGCTGCCTTTCCCAAGTGATCGGTGAACTTAGTCCTAACCACGTCATTACACAGAGAGGGCAATAAGATATGTCCAGGTATTCTTCTGCAAGTTGGAGCGAAAGCCACATTCTACACAGTCTGCCCTTAGTCGTCTGTTCTTCTGTAATGTTCCATTAGATTATACTGTTGCGGAAAGCATTTGTTATTAGACGAATTCAGAACTTGGTTTTTTGTTTTCCTCAGAAAAAAATAAAAGATACCACGCAATAGTGTCAGGCATGCTGCTGTGGTTTTTTTTTTGTTATATTATTTAATTTTACACAGCAGTCTTGGGAAGTGGAGGTATGATATCCTTTGGCAGATAAGACATTGAGGCCTTCATGAATTAAGTGACTTAATGCAAAAGTCACATAATTTGTTGAGAGCCAGACAGGGATCTAGGCCTAGGTCCCGTGAGTGTGAAGGCTGCCTTTTTACCACCCCGAACCTGTGACCTCAGTCCTGAGCATATCCAAGGAAGAAGATATATCTTAGGGTTCACTGTCACCTCTGCGCCTCAGTGGTCAGACTAGAGTTAGTGGGTGGGCGATGATAAACAGTGACGCTGTGGCATCTTGCAGGGCTCGGCGCCCAGCAGTATTCCTTATTAATCACACTAATGGATCCCAGTGAGAGGGCAGAGTTTCTCTCTAGCTTCTCCTCTGATAAAGCTGGACACTTTTCAAGCATTCC
>PVIC010045691.1:0-14532 GCA_004025085.1 Thryonomys swinderianus
GGCTGGCCCTGAGCTCACTATGGTGCCCAGGCAAGCCGCCGCGAACTCAGCAATCCTCCCGTCTCTGCCTCCCGAGTGCTGGGATTACAGGCGTGAGCCACCACGCCCAGCATTATATGTGGTAACCGGGGATCGAACTCAGGTCCTTACACTTGCGAGGCAGGCGCCGGAACCACTGAGCTAACCCTCCGGCCCAGTTGAGGTAATTTTTAATCATGAGTCCTGACCAATTCTCTCTCAAATCTATACTTCGAGACTAGACTTCTCATCTAAGCTCTATTCAAACATTAAACATACTTCCCAAGGACCTATTCTGTGCCAAAACAACATCAGGTGCTATGCTAGGGAATGTTGAAGACACACAAACAAACAAGATCTACTTGTTACCTTCAAGTAACAAGCTCTGTGAGCTCCCGGGGCAGACTGATGTATTAGATGATACAGTCATAAGATAAACATTATGCAAGGAGCTGGCACAAGATTCTACACTTAACTTAGCCCAAGAAACTGAATGACTGAGAGCTCCCAGAGGGAGCAGAATCTGACTCTTGAGTCTGACTCGTGAGTCTCCACGCCCAGCATTGTATGTGGTTACCAGGGATTGAACTGAGGACCTTGTGCTTGCGAGGCAGGCACGGGAAGCACTGAGCTAACCCTCCGGCCCTGTTGTTGCTTTTTATTTCCACTGGGAATCAAAAGCCAAGGGCATTATGCTCACCAGGCAGGTGCTGCGCTGCTGAGCTATACCCTTGGCCCTAAGCTGACCCCTGAAGAACAAAGTAGGACTGCCAGATGAAAATGGGCAACTGCAAGGACAAAGGAGAAGACAGACACTGTGACCTAATGAAGTAAATGTACAAAGATGAAAAATGCGAGCATATGCCTCCGTTAGAGAACTCAGATGTGAGCTTCATGAGGGTAGCTCAATCGCTCAATCTCTGCTATTTTCTTAACATGTATAAAGTACCTGGTATGGGAGATCTGCTTAGTAACTGTGAGAGATAAATGGATGCAAGAACTTGACCAGACTTCCATTTCAGAGAATGAAATAGAGAAGGCCAAGATCAGGAAGAGTTGTTGGAACATTAGAAGTAGAAATAATTTACTTTTATTGTTATAAATATTTTTGGTGCTGGGCACTGAACCCAGGACCTTGTACATGCTAAATATGTGCTATACTTCTAAGCTGCATCCCCAAGTATAGAGTGGGGATTATTAACGATGTAGCAAGAGTGTGAATGAGGGAAAGATGGATGTGGGAGCAACTAAGGAGGCAAGTGGAGAAGGCCTAGTGACAGAGTGAGTATGGGAGGAGGGAAAGGGAAAGCTAATGATGAATCTCAGGCCTCATGCCCCCCACCCCCACCTTAGATTTCAGTTTTAAACAACTCAAATAGATGAAGATGTGAGTCAGTAAGAAGAGGAATGGAAGAAGGCAAGTCAGGTTTAGGGGGAGACATCACATGTTTGGTTGTAGGTTCCCTGGGTTTAATTCCCAGTATGAAAAGTCAACCAAAAGAAAGAGAGAGACCTGAACATATTTAAATCCTTCTAATTCTACTCTATATTATCACTTCCACTGGCCTCAGGTACAAATGACTCAATGCCTTAGGCTTGAAACTGATAGTAATTCTTTTTTAAATAGCATTTTTAGAAGCAGCCTGTAAAGAGACAGAAAATAAAAAAGAGTAATTTTTAAATGTTGGCAGCTCAAAGCTCAATATGGCTAATAATGAATTCAATACTATAGTGTACATCCTTAAACTTACTTCTTATGTTCCTCATTGTAACCAACAGCTTATCTACTCAGCACCCTGGAGAGCGACCCTCTCTTGGCTCTCAATCTGATCTCATCAATGGCTGAGAGTCTTCTAAATACTTGGCTACTTCCTTTTCCTAAAGCTAGTGTTCAAATTTAGACTCATATCCTCTTCAATCTGGAACACTCATGGATTTCATTCTATTTATCTGTCTCCACCTGGGATCTCTAGTCTTGCAGTGTTGAATCCTCATGGCTTCCAAAGTTTTTTGACAATATTGATTCAGTCATTTTGCTTTTACTCTGAAACAGTCTCTGAAGGCTACCCATATTTAGAGAAGTAAAATCCACCTGCTAAATTCTGCCAGCTCTGCTTCCGTCCCACATACATCCTCAATGAACCCTGTGCAGCTTTATTCCTCTACCTTAGGTTCCATCCTATCTCTCAGATAAGGCTCATGCTGTCCCCTTCTCCTGGGACTCCCTTCTCCAGTTGGTGAATTCTGCAGGTCCAGCTCAAATACCTTTTCCATGAATCCTTCCCTGATGGCCTCATCCAGTTCCAACCACACTGCAGCAGGAATCATGGCTTACCACAGCCCCTCCTTACATATACACTGGAGGCAGGGACAATGTGACTGATTAATTCTCATACATACTAGACATAAGTATGTTTATTAGAGGAATTTCATTGAATAATGGGCAAACTGATTTCATGTAACTAAGCACATTCTGCAACTTGTGAAATGGTAACAACTGAGTGAAACATTGTGAAGAACAGGTGCTTTCTTATCTCTGCTAGTGACTTTCGGGGAGGTCAGAATGTGTGTCTCTTCAACACTTGGGCTCATTTTAGCTGAGCTCCATGGTGTGGAACTGCTTCATTCTATCTTATCTATGGAGCAAAAGATGTCAAGCGCAAGCCCTACACCAGACAATGGACATACCAAAACAAATCCCAGTTGTGCCTTGCAGCCTAATATTCAAAGCAATCAACATTTATCTTGTAGTTACTATGGTCAGACAGCCTGCTACTCATTTTGTCTTCACAACAATAGCGCCAAGTAGGTGGGTTTTTTCCATGCTAGGATGAGGAAACTGAGGTACGGAATGGCCTGACCACTCGTTCAGGCCCACTGAGGACCGTAGCAGATCTTTACTGTTTTGGGGCCCCCAGAAGCCAGGCTTCTCAGTGTTCTTGTTTTACATGACCCTCTGCCACACTGACTCAGGGCTTGGCCAGAGGGACCCCAGCAAGCTTGATTAGTGTCCGGCTGCCAAGAGGCACTCAGGCTAGACTACTGAATAGCCCGAGGCATATGTGTGAAGAAACCTAGAGGACAAAAGGCTGGCTGGGGGCTCAGCTCCCGCCAGCCTTCTAGCTGACTGCAACTGTGTGAGAGATCCCAAGTGTGACCTGCAGAGTCCATAGCAATAGTCACGGCCAATCCACAGACTATGAAAAATACAGTAACGTTATTGTTTTTCAGAGTCTCTAAATTCTGTACTGGTTTGTTACATATCAGTAAATGCCTGAAACCATGACAAACTAGAGTTTGTACCAAGTTCTACCTGATGATGCTTTTAGTCTCAGCACTGTATTCCTTCTGGCTAGAACATGATAACCAACCCTGAAATATTCACAGACAGCTCACAGTAGTACTCAATGAATTTGTTGAATGAATAAATCTTTATCAGAGAGGCAGAAAGGTCTAAGAAATTAAAAAGGGTAGCATCATGGGACCGGAGGGTTAGTTCAGTGGTGCCGGTGCCTGCCTCGCAAGTGAAAGGTCCTGAGTTCGATCCCGGTAACCACATACAATGCTGGGTGTGGAGACTCATGCCCACCAACAATCAATACCGCATACCACGGTGCCGAGTGGGGTGGCTCACGCCTCTAATCCCAGCACGCGGGAGGCAGAGAAAGGATTGCTGAGTTCGAAGTTTGCCTGGGCTACATAGTGAGCTCAGTGCCAGTCTGAACTACAAAGCAAGACCCTTTCTCAAAAAAACAAAAGGGTAGCATCACCTTTCAACAACCATCACCTCCTTGTCATTATAAATATTCCTAAACAAAATCAAGCTCGGCATTCCTAGATCTAGAAAAATCTGTGAATATTCTACTCCCTTCCTCCCTCCCTCTTCCCTCTCCTTCCTGTCACCCTCTCTCCTTCCCTCTCAAATTTAGATTTGGTACAGTTGTGAAGTTTAGTTTGTTTTTGGATGGCTCCCATCCCACTTCCAAATCTGGCTCCAGCTTCCCACTGTTCCCAGAGGATCTTCTTTCCCTCTCACTTGACCTCCAGCCTCCAGAGCTCAACTGCTCTTTCTCCCTCTTTCCATAAAAACATGCAGGAAAGGCAGAAATTTCAGAAATGGGGGAGGAAGATTTGGATGTTAAATGGATTTCGAAGCCAAAGAAATGAAGCTCTAAAGTGGCTGCTTGGAGGAGGCACCTGCCAGCAGGTGGAGGTATTCTAAGGATGGGGAGGAAGACGTAGGCGTCTACACCCCCATTATCTTGTGGCTGCAGAAGAAAGGAACGCCCCCTGGGGTCTAAACCCCTAAGAGCTCCTAGAAACCGTGGGCCCAGGCTCTGTGGCAGTGGCCCCAGCACTTGTACCTGCAGAAGAGTCATGCCAGCCCCGTGAAGACCCACAAGGGCCAACACAGCCAGTCCTCTGCTTCCGGCAATCCCGACACTGCCTGCCTTCTGCATTCCTTACGCTCTCCCTCTCCTGCTTCAGCAGACATGCACACAACTCCCAAGGTCATACACACAAGCTCCACACCTGTACCCCGCGCTCAGAAAACCAGCCAGGTCCTTAGCTGCAAACTCAACCTTAGGGAGTGCGAGAGCAGGCCCAGTAATCAAAGGTGGAGTTCACGTGGTACAGCCAGTCTCCTCTCTCCCTCTTTCTCTCTCTCTCTCACACACAAACACACACACACGCAAAGCAATGCAGTGGGGGCCACCCACCCACAGATCCTTTGGACACTGTCACCCCACAGGCACAGGGGCGTGAGGAGCCAGAAACATGCGTGCACACACATGCACACCTCGAGTATCACACGTGCACACCGGCACGCACGGACACCCGCACAGGTGTCCGGCCAGGCCTCAGCACCAAGCCCCTCCCCCGCTCCTTCAGGAGCAGGTCGGGAGGGCTGGGATTTTGGGGGGGCTCTCCCTCCTTCGTCCCACTGTCTCGGCTTTCCAAGGTCCAGTGTCCAGTGGGGTTCTGGAGCCCGCCCCAGGCCCTCAAAAAGGCTCTGGGAGTGACAGGCTGGAGGGGGGAGGGGAAGCCTGGTCTCAAACCGTTCCTATTTCAATTCCTTAAATTAACCCCTTGCAGCCTCGGGCCCGGCCTGCCCACAATCCCTCCGGGTAGGGCGGCCTCGCGGGCCTCCGGAGGGCAGAGGGAAAAGGGGGGGCGGAGGCAGAGGCTGGGGTCCTCCCCGCCTCGCCCCTCCGGAGCGGTCCCGCAGCGCGCCCGCGACTCGCCCTTACCTCCTCCTCCCCGCAGCGAAGCCGGGCACGGCGGCCCAGGGTTGGGGTGCAGAGGCAGCCCCCGCGCGCGGGGTCTAGATGCAGGGCCGCCTCGGGGCCTCGGATCGGTTCCCCTCCGCAGCTTTCGGGTGGCCGCCGCGGCTAGCGCCCCCGCCTCCCTCTCGGGGCTGGGGCGGCCGAGCCTTCCAGCCAGTCGCAGCGGGAGGGGCGCAACAACCGGGTGGGGGAAGGATGGAGGAGGAGGGGAAGAGGAGGGGGCGCGCGGCCCGAGGACGGCCGGCGAAGGGGGAGGGCAGTGCGCGGAGGTGGGGCGGAGCCGGCCCCTCCTCCAGGGCGGGCTCTCCGGCGGGCCTGGGAGCGACGGCGGCGGCCAGCAGGGGCTGGGCTGGGACCCTGTTTTCTGCTGAAGGTAGCTTCGGTGGGGGAGGGCCCGCGGCGCCGCCCAGAGGGTGCAGATGGCTTGCCCCGCGCCACTCCCAGGCACCGATCTTCCCGCCTCCAGGAACCACCCAGCGCACTCACTTTACCCCTCCACCTCCAGTTGTGCCTGCTTCTGCCCACCTTTAATCAGAGTCTCTTCACCCTTAATCTCACCGCTTCGCTTTGGCCTGCACTCGCCTGACCGGGAGTCGACAGAACCGCCCACCTCAGCATTTGACCGAAAGGGGGACGGGAAATGCGCCATGGTCCTCAAGCGGCCTCTTGAGCAGCGCGGCTGGATTGTGCACTCAATGATCTTGATGAAACAAAGTCTTCCCAGAGTCCTCTTGGGACAATCCCCGCCAGGTTGGGTCCCGTCATGTAGTGACACTCAATCTAGCATTTAAGCTGTTGCCTAGAACATGTGTCCCCATGTCACAAATACCCTTCTGGACACAGAAGGAGGAGAGAGGTAGGGAATGTGACCTTAATACCCGCGCAGCCAAGCCCACCACTTGGCTGGGAGAGAAATCAGGCTCCACAGGCCTGCAACACCTACAGTGGCCCCCCACCTTAGGTTATGGCCTAGTCCACTCTTGGGGCAGGAGCAATCTGGCTGTCCTAGGCCTGGAGAAGTCCGCAGGGCTGGAGTGGAGCCTGAGAAAATACAACCTTTGGGAGCTACTAAGACCAGGGCTGAGCTGAGCCTTGCATAAGGAAAAGAGGAGGTGCTGTTTCCCCGTAAGGGTAATACATAGGCCAGGCCTCACACTAGGGAGAGTCAGACTACTGTAGAGCAGAAATTCAATGTAGTCCCAGAATTCACCAATAAATTTGAGATAGTTGAAGACTTCTCCTGACCCTGTCTAACCTGCTCCTGTGAAGGGCAGAGGCATTAGGTCATTCTATATGAACAAGGATAATTTGTAGACTTGTCAGATAGCTTTGGGGGAAACGGAAATTTAACAAGGACTGGAGGCTGTACAGACAGCGGCCTATCAGGTCAAGCTCCTTATCTCCCCATCTTCTCTTCCTGTAGCTCCTCAGTTTTGTTCCTCCTCCCCCAGGAAGTCTTCTTAAACTGAGCAAATGAGAAATCACTTTTCCTGAAACTTAAATGATAACAGCTCCTATTAACCAAGCATTACACTTAATCATTTTATGCATGTCATTTAGTCTTTCCAATAAACCTGTCACGTTCAACACTATTCCCCCACTTTTCAGGTGGGAAAGCTAAAACTCAACAAATGGCAGGATGAGGATTTGAACACAAGTTAGTCAGCTCCAGGTTTGCTCAACCAGAGGACCCTCCTGTCATACTTTTGCTAAACTGTCATGAGCCTTCTGTCAAAACACACAGCCCTTGAATCCTGCTGCTTTTGCAGACAGCCAAAAGTGGCTCCTCATTATCTTGGTTTCCACTTTGTTGTTGTGATATTTGTCTTCAATGCTTCTTGTGAATGTACAGAAGCAATCTGAGGCAGGCTATATGTGTATCCGTGTGTATGTGCATGTGTGCATGCATACACACATATATGCAGGTATATATCTGTGTACAAGGAAGCATGTGTATGAGTGCATATATGCAAGCTTGAGTGTGCACATGTGTATTTGTAGACATAAGCACATGCACATGTGTTTGTACATGTGTACATATGTTCCTGGGAATATATATGTAGGTGTGCATGTGCATATATGTGACCATGTTGTATTTCAGAGACAACAGTTCCTGCTTGGTTGTTATGGGAACCACGGTTCTAAAAATGTTAAACTGAATCCCACCGCTTGCAGGCCAAAGAAAAAATGAAAGAGGAGAGAGGAGACAGTCAGACAGAGACAGAGGCACAGACAGAGACAGGCTCTGTGACTGACTCAGTGACAGGAACAGAGTCAGACAGAGACTGACTCAGTGACAGGCACATCACATCTGCACATCTGGGGCCCCAGAGCTGAGGCAGAGAACCGCAGGCTTAGCAAGAAATAGAGAGGGCTGGACTCACTAAAGCTATGGTTCCTCTCACGGGCCCCATAGTTGGATCAATGCCCATTCTGCTTCTTTACGCCTTCTCTTTTTGGGGTCATACTCTCCAGCCACATTCTCTTCTTCCTTCCTTCCTTTCTTACCCTTCTCCTTTTAAGGTTCTTGGAGGGGGGGGGGATGTATCAACTAATCAGCACAACAATTAAGTGCTTAACTGTGCTGGGAAGTAGGCCTGGTGATGTGGGAATCAGAAATATGGATTAAAACCAGCTCCAGGATGGGAGCATTTGGATAACAGGTGGAGAAAAGAGAGAGGGCAAAAAATAAATGGCGAGATGGTGAAGGAGGTGGGAAGATGAATCATGTATGGAAGGCTGTAGCTGCACTGGTGTATGTTTTTACAGGAAGCTGAGAGCCTTGGTCAGTTGGGGATAAATCCCTATTATGTTCTATGAAGGGTGCTTTGAGGAATTTTCACTATTAGTGTTGTGGAAGATATTATCACAACATAAGTGAATATTTAAGTGAGAATAAAATTTACTTATTGTAGTAAAGACATATTGCCATGAATTCCACTCAAAGTACTCTCCCTCACTTTAATACCTTTATCCCATTTTTCCTGCCACTTTCTGAAGCAGTTCTGGATGTTTGATTCTGTGTATTTTAATAGCTGTGTTGATGTCTTTGGTTCAAAATATATATGAAAAATCCTTTCACATAAAAACATTACAGGGCCGGAGGGTTAGCTCAGTGGTTCCGGCGCCTGCCTCGCAAGCGCAAGGTCCTGAGTTCGATCCCCGGTAACCACATATAATGCTGGGTGTGGAGACACGCCCACCAACAATCAACACCACATACCACAATGCCGGACATGGTGGCTCACGCCTGTAATCCCAGCACTCGGGAGGCAGAGACAGGAGGATTGCTGAGTTCGCGGTGGCTTGCCTGGGCACCATAGTGAGCTCAGGGCCAGCCTGAACTACAAAGCGAGACCCTGTCTCAAAAAGCAAAAAAAAAAAAAACAAAAAACATTACAGTGCATCCTTATCCACCTTATCTAGGGCCACGTGACATCTTGCTCTTCCCCAAAATTAAAATGACAATGAAATGTAAATGTTTTGAATCAGTTCAGTATGTCATGACAGCAAGGATAGGATAGTACAACTAAAAATATTCACAAAGCAGGACTTCTAGAACTGTTTCAGAAAGTGACAAAAATGGTGGGGTAAGGGTGTTCAAAGTGATTATTTTGAGGGAAAATAGAAATGTGCCTTTCACTGTAATAATTTTTTAGAAATTTAAATGCATGTTTTTTTAAAATCCTATCTCCGGGCCAGAGACTTGGCTCAGTGGTTCCTGCGCCTGCCTCGCAAGCGCAAGGTCCTTAGTTCGATCCTGGTTACCACATATAGTGCTGGGTGTGGTGACTCACGCCCACCAGCAATCAATACCACATACCACAGTTCTGGGCATGGTGGTTTACACCTGTAATCCCAGCACTTGGGAGGCAGAGACAGGAGGATTGCTGAGTTCGTGGTTTGCCTGGGCTCCATAGTGAGCTCAGAGCCAGCCTGAGCTACAAAGTGAGACCCTGTCTCAAAAACAACAACAACAACAACAACAACAACAACAAGGGCCGGAGATTTAGCTCAGTGGTTCTGGAGCCTGCCGTGCTTGTTCTTGCAAGCACAAGGTCCTGAGTTCGATCCGATAACCACATACAATGCTGGGCGTGGTGACTCACGCCCACCAATCAACCAGCAATCAGCACCACATACCACAGTGCCGGGCGTGGTGGCTTGAGCCTGTCATCCCAGCACTCTGGAGGTAGAGGCAGGAGGATTGCTGAGTTCGAGGCTTGCCTGGGCTACATAGTGAGCTCAGGGCCAGCCTGAACTACAAAGTGAGACCCTGTCTCAAAAAACAAAACAAAACAAAAAAAATCGTATCTCCATATACATTGGTCTTAAAAGTGGGAGACTCAGGTACAAGGTCCACTGTACTCTTTTACTTGGTACCTTTAAGAAAATTCTGAAACCTCTTGGGCCTCAGGTTTTAGTTCTCCCTCTTCTTTTTTTTTTTTTCTATTTCACTTTTTATTCTAACATATTTCTAGAACAACGTATTTCAAGCTTTAATTTACATAAAAATCACCAAGATGATTGGAGATTCTGATTTTATTGCTTTGAGTGAGGTCTGAGATTCCGCATCTGTAAAAACTCTTGGCACACTGACTGTTGAAAGTCATGAGGCAGGTGTGTTCAAGGATGCTCTGTGTTGAACTTTTTCTTTTAGCATTCTGTGCATATTACCAGAGTGATTTTACTTGAAAAATATGTAGCTAGCTACACATAAGCCATCCTCTTTTCATCTTTATACCTTACTTCTCTCAAGTATGGCATCAGGTTTCACAAGAGGTGTGGCAGGCTGCATACAAGGATACCCTTTCCTTGTTCCACTATCACTTTAAGTTCTTCTCTTACTCCCCCATTGCTATTTTGTATCTTCTTAAATTTTCTCAGTAAATCTGGCATTTCATTTCTCTGGAAAATGTTTTTTTTTGTTTGTTTGTTTTTTGTTTTTTGCTTTTTGGAGACAGGGTCTTGCTTTGTAGTTCAGGCTGGCCCTGAGCTCACTATGGTGCCCAGGCAAGCCGCCGCGAACTCAGCAATCCTCCTGTCTCTGCCTCCCCAGTGCTGGGATTACAGGCGTGAGCCACCATGCCCAGCATTATATGTGGTAACCGGGGATCGAACTCAGGTCCTTATGCTTGCAAGGCAGGTGCCGGAACCACTGAGCTAACCCTCCGGCCCCATCTCTGGAAAATGTTGTTGCCACTCTTGTTAGACTTACTCTTTTGATCAGTCATATGTCTTTTTTTTTTTTTTGAGACAGGGTATCACTTTGTAGTTCAAGCTGGTCCTGACCTCACTATGTAGCCCAGGCAAACCTGGAACTCAGCAAGCCTCCTGCCTCTGCCTCCCGAATGCTGGGATTACAGGTGTGAGCCAACACGCTCGGCACTGTGGTTTGTGGTGCTGATTGCTAGTGGGCGTGAGCCACCATGCCCAGTATTGTCATATGTGGTTACCAGGGATTGAACCAAGGACCTTGTGCTCGCTAGGCAGGCACTGGAACCACTGAGTTAAATCTCTGGCCCCAGGTTTTTCTTCTATACAATCAGGGCATGGATGAAACTTTCTTACAAGCTCCATCCCACTATAATATTATGTGATTATCACAGCTAAGATGTGTGTGGCTCTGGAAAGGATGGTACAGACTAGTGGTAGCACACTGATGGCACGCATGCCATGGCATGCTGTTTGTATCACTGAAATCTCTAAAAGGTTGGCAATTGCTAGTATAGACTGAGGTGTTAGCAATAGGTACATAGAAGACAAATGTGGGAAATACTTTAATAGTGGAATCAACATCTTTTGGTTTCAGTTTTCAGCAACACCGTCAAACGGATAATGCAAAGACTTGCTACAGAATATATGGACTGCTTCACAAAGTACTTAGTTGAGTTTGCTGGAAAGAAAATAAAAATCTATATGAATTTTAAAGTACTGAAATGAGAACAAGAAATGTAAACACAAAGGCATGTTGAGATTAATCAAGGGTGGAGGAATCTACTGCTTGTCTGCCCTAACCTGGCCACTTGATGGAGTATGGTGACCTGCCTCTAAAAATGTTTACTTGAGATGCAGTTTGAAGTCAGAATGCTTGCAAAGTACCAGAACCCCGAGGCAAGAAATTAACAAATGATTGATTACCATCAAGTGATACTGATATAGAGTGCCTGGCAGAAGCAAACACAAAACTCTTCAGGAGAAACATACTTTAAACTTAGCCCACAGAAGAATATTGCTACCTAGATAAATCCCCACTGAAGATATGCTCAAAAGGTAAAAGTTACAATATATACAAGAAAGCAATGTACCATGAATGAGACTTTATAAGACCTTGAGGAATGTCAATAAGATCCACCAAATGAAAGCCTTAATACAGAGATGAAGGGGAGCAGAGATTTAGTTCAGTGGTTCCGGCGCTTGCCTAGCAAACACAAGGTCCCTGGTTTAATCCCCAGTAACCACCTACAACAATACAGGGCATGGTGACTCACGCCCACCAGCAATCAGCACCACAATGCCAGGCATGATGGCTCATGACTGTAACCCCAGCATTCGGGAGGCAGAGGCAGGAGGATTGCTGAGTTCCAGGTTTGCTTGGGTTACATAGTGAGCTCAGAGTCAGCCTGAGCTACAAAGTGAGTCTCTGTCTCAAAACAAAACAAACAAACAAACAAAAAACATGGGAGAAGGAGGAGGAAGATGACTTCTACAAAACCCCAGTTACCTTAGGTGAATCTAGAGAACCAAACAAATGATTGTCATATTAGCATGGATTGGATATATGGAAGGATGATTTGATTTTAGATAGGTTGTTATCTGAAATGGTAGTAGACACCTACAGAGACAATCTGACTTAGAAATCACCTAGGTAAAGGTAATGGTTGAAAAACTAACAGTGAACATGCTACCCAAGACAGAGTTGAAATAGGAAAGAAAAGAATTACAGACAATTTGGAGAGATGCTTTCATTTTGGAGATGAAGGGTTTTTTTGTTTGTTTGTTTGTTTGTTTTGAGACAGGGTCTTGCTTTGTAGTTCAGGCTGGTTCTGAGCTCACTATGTAGTCCAGGCAAGCCTCGAACTCAGCAATCCTCCTGTCTCTGCCTCCCAAGTGCTGGGATGACAGGCGTGAGCCACCATGCCCAGCACTGTGGTATGTGGTATTGATTGCTGGTGGGCGTGAGTCTCCACGCCCAGCACTGTATGTGGTTACCGGGGATTGAACTGAGGACCTTGTGCTTGCAAGGCAGGCACTGGAACCACTGAGCTAACCCTCCGGCCCTGAAGATGAAGTTTTAAAAGGAAGCAAGAAAGGAAAAAACAGTTCTCTGACAGCTCCCAATTCTGTTTGGGTCCTGGAAGTCAGTTCTCTGAAGGTCCATTTTCTCATCAGTAATACAAGGCCTAAGAGCAGGGTATGGGGACAAGATGGGACATGACAGAGCTGACAGCACTGGATGGAATCCAGTTGGAAGGGTAAGGGGTCAGATACCCACAGCCTATCTGCATTTTTTCTTGGCTTTGGTTGTGTGGTTTGTTTAGTAGGATCAACTACTTAAAATGTGGACCTTTCTGTTAGTCTTTGTCCTACTGCGCATGGAAAGTAAGGTCAAGTAGTCCATGCCTGTAAGTGAGAGGTCTAGGCATTTAAGTAGTTAAACAATGAGGGTCCCCATTATCTTTTTTTTTTCTTTTCTTTTCTTTTCTTTTGAGACAGGGTCTTGTTTTGTAGTTCAGGCTGGCTCTGAGCTCACCATGTAGTCCAGGCAAGCCTCAAACTCAGCAATCCTCCTGTCTTTGCCTCCCGAGTGCTGGGATTACAGGTGTGAGCCACCACGCCCAGCACTGTGGCATGTGGCATTGATTGCTGGTGGGCGTGAGTCTCCATGCCCAGCATTGTATGTGGTTACTGGGGATCGAACTCAGGACCTTGCGCTTGCGAGGCAGGCGCCAGAACCACTGAGCTAACCCTCCGCCCCACCCCTTATTTTATTCTCTGGAATCCACCACTTCCTATCACAGTGCTTGGCAACCCATTTTTTTTTTTTTTTTTTGAGACAGGGTCTCGCTTTGTAGTTCAGACTGGCCCTGAGCTCACTATGTAGCCCAGGCAAGTCTGGAACTCAGCAATCCTCCTGCCTCTGCCTCCAGAAGTGCTGGGATTACAGGTGTGAGCCACTATGCCTGGCAGCAACCCATCTTTTGAACCACTCCATGGGTTACATACTGACTCCTGAGTCTACTCTTCTAAAATACTAATTCCCCTAGAAGAGGTAACAACATCACATTCTGTATCACAACTTAGCATGTTAGATATGGTACTCAGCCTTGTGAAAGTACTTACTATCTAGGAAAGAAAAGAGAAAAGGAGGGAATTCCCTGGCTGGATCACATAGTTTCTGGTCAACTGGACTGTAATCAATGTATGTGAGAGGAGAAGGATAAAGAATCCAAAGGAGTGCCGGGCGTGGTGGTTTACGCCTGTAATCCCAGCACTCGGGAGGCAGAGATAGGAGGATTGCTGAGTTTGAGGCTTGCCTGGGCTACATAGTGAGCTCAGGGCCAGCCTGAACTTCAAAGTGAGACCCTGTCTCAAAAAAAAAAAAAAAAAAAAAGAATCCAAAGGACAGTTGAGTGTGTTGGTGCACACCAGCAATTCCAGACCTTTAGGAAGCTGATGAAGGAGGATCGCAAGTTCAAGCCCAGCATAGGCACCTTATCAACTCAGTGAGATCCAATCTCAAAACTAAAAAGTAAAAAATAAATAAAAAATAAAAGGCTAGGGACACAGCTCAGTATGAAGGTCTCTGATTCATTCCCAGTGCTGGGGAGGTAGAGGGAGGCAGAGATCAGAGACCGGGTTGATCACAGAGCTGTGGGCTCTCCGTTCAAGAACAGCCCAGCTCAGAAGGGGAAAGCATGTCAGACACAGGCCTTCTCCCTGCTTTAGCAGACAGAAGTCACCAGGGAGGAAAAATGGTGCAGAGAATGCCCACGGCGTGGGGTGGGTGGGTGCAAAAGCTTTGGGGAGAGAGTTCAGAGAGGAAAAGAGGGAGGCCCACCTCTCCTATTACAGGCTCGCACTTTCCTCACCATTCTCCTAGCCAGCCCTCCCCCAAACCATGGAAGAGGTATCAGCTGGAAGGCAAGTTTAGGAGGACTGTGGCAGGTGTTGGTGGGATAGCATCTCCTCCTGGAGTAGATCTTTTTTTTTTTTTTTTTTTTTT
>PVIC010045692.1:0-14569 GCA_004025085.1 Thryonomys swinderianus
GGTGGTGAAGCTCCATAAAAGACTAATTTTTTCTTAACAGTTAATTTTTTTCTTAAGATTTTAAGTATTGGTCATTGCTATTTCAATGCTTTATTGGGAGGGGTAACTCTTCCCTAACTCTCTTACGCTTCAATTTTAGGAATTACCAGGAAGAAAATAAAGAAGCCTCATTTGAAACTAGTCATGGATGCTTTATTGGTCACCACAGTGCAATATATAATGTATGAGATGGTGTCTCCCAGAAAGCAAGCAGCAAGTGATGGAATAAATACATACACGGTCAAATATCTGTTTGATTCATTTCAGTTTAGTAACTACTTTTTATAACACTAAACGCCTTTTTCTTCATCTGTGGAGCCATCAGTGTATTATAAGTAAACATGCTGTAGTTTGTAATAGAAGTGGAGGAAGATGAGCAAGAGGTTTAGCCTGGCCCCATAATCATCAGAGACAAAGTAGGAAAGAGTTTCCAAGAATTGGGTTTGCTCCTGCCCTGAAATTACACAGGGAGCGTGGGTCGGTGGCACGGGTCGGTTATAATACCACCCTAAATATGCCCACCACAACCTTATTAAAGGTCCTGGAACGTTCACTTTGTAGGAACTCACACTTGATATCACATGATAGAGAAATGACAACTGATTATCCAGTGAGATAGATTAATTTGGCTGTTAACTTAGTACCTTATTAATGAATACAAAGGCATAAACTTGAGCTACGATGAGGCTCTCTATTAGGGTCTCCTTGGCATCTTGGGGAGGTAGAAAAGCACTGAGACTTTATTAATGGAAGGCTTCAAGGTGCGGAGTCAGGGAACCCAACAATATACCTGTGTCTCTTACAAGTTTGCTGGACAGGATGAATTCCCTAACATGACTATACTGTCTATACCTGGAAGTTACCAAGAGGTACAATTGTGTTATTTATTCATTTATTCTTTTGAGACAGGGTCTCTCTTTGTAATTCAGACTGGCCCTGAGCTCACTATGTAGCCCAGGCAAGCCTCGAACTCAGCAATCCTCCTGTCTCTGCCTCCCGAGTGCCAGGATTATAGGCATGAGCCACCACGCCCGGCACTGTGGTATGTGGTATTGATTGCTGGTGGGTGTGAGTCTCCATGCCCAGCATTGTATGTGGTTACCGGGGATTGAACTCAGGACCTTGCGCTTGCAAGGCAGGCGCCGAAACCACTCAGCTAAATCTCTGGCCCATACAATTGTGTTATTTTATAAGAAGCATAATCTCAGAAGATGCCAAAGAAGTTACAGGTTTAGAGAATAGGAGTATTTTAGTATGTGTCTGGTACTAAGTGGTTTGAGTTCCAAACTTTATCTAACCCAAAAACTACTTGTCATAACCATAAAACTCAACAACCATGAATATTTTATATATATATGTTATATATTAAATATTAATTTTTGTTTAATTTTCACAACTCTATGAGGTAGAAATATTACCCTACCTTCACTAGAAAGTGAGTGAAGTTTGTGTCTGATTGCATTTGGGAGACTAGAACAAAGATCTGTCATTTCTGGTTTCTCAACTTTTCCATTTAACACAATGAACTGGGCAGATGAAATCTTAGGTTTTCGAGGTGGTAACTATTGGACTTCTAACTGTATTCCATTTTTTTCCTCTGAGTATTTGCTCGAAAGCAAACCAAGCGTATACTTCAACAGGGTATACACAGAAAGGCATAGGCAATTTCAGTGTATGCTAGGTGTGGGACTATGGGCATGACACTTGGCAAAGTTTTGGTCTTCTCATTTTTATAGCTGCCACAATAATGTTTCAAAATGTATTTGAATACTAAATGAAAAATATCTAGTGCTGGCACAGAGTAGGTGTTTAACAAGTACTGATTCTTTTGCTATGTTTCATAAAACTTGTAATAGCTTTCTCTTGGCCAGACAATGGCGTTCATACTATTCTTCTCTTATTTATAGTTACCTTTAAACAAAACAGTGTAGTGATTGCAGAAAAGCACTAAAGGTGGAACAGAGTCAGAGACTATATTAAATTATGCAGAATCTCTCTTATACCAAATGGAGGTTAAATAATTTTGATCTAAGAGACTCAGAGCAGCAATCAGTTTGAAGTAGACAATTTATCTAGAGGCTGCAATGGCTTGTGTCTGTTAGTCCTGTTAGTTTTCTTAGATAGCATTTTGGATGGTCTTGGGGAGCTGAGGAAGATCAAGATGGATGGGTAAAAGCTCTTCTCCAAATCAACTCCTGGTGACAACTACTTAAGTGTCATGCTTTATCTTGCCCTCATATGTATAAACAAATTTATCTACTGTAATTCCATGAGCTGCTGGACAGAGACAAGTACGTTTATCACTAGAAAGGTGAGCATCGTATTAGAGTTGGTCTATTTACACATTCTTCTGCAGATGATCCTGGTGCTTTTATATAACTGGTGAGCTCCACTAACTTGGCAAACAGGCCATTAAGATGATAAACAACACTGTCTTTCCTATGTGGGTTTATGATGAACTCACAAGTCAGCTTTGCTTCCAATTATGCTGGCTAATGTACTGGTTTTAAATTACAGGAGATGACAGTTTTATTTTCTCCCCAAAATTCAGGCCTTCATAGACAGTTACTTCAAAAGCATGAGGGAGCCTGCTGAGTGATAGGCAGGGCAAAAGACAGCAAACTGGGCTGATTCCGATGAGTCCATTCAATGGCTCTATAATTATATAACACCCAAGGCTCAAGAGAAGATGGAGGTTTGGAAGCATTGTGTAGCATGGGTTTGGAAGCATGGTGCACTGTGTGATTTGGTTACACAGAAAATTTCTGTGATTTCAAGGATCAGGTTTGTGGTTCAAAATAAATCCATACAGAGGGGTGGGAATTCATTGACTGTATGTAGGATCCACATATCTGCTCATGCCCAGGGAAGGCATACAAGATCATGGCACTTGAGAGTAATGTGGTTGCTGTACACAGATCATGCCTCCGGATCTTTCACCAGGAATCAGCTACAGGCACTGTAAAAGAGGCTGTATTCTCTTATTTAGCTCCTTCCACTTCGGAGGCAAAGGAGCACCAATCACGTAGACATTCGACTGTCTGTTTGCTTTTGTGATGAAGTGGAAGCATCCTTGACTAATGCATCTAGACTTGACTGCCCGCAATTGTAGCAAATGCAGGCACCCCACTGTTAATAAATGATCAAGGGGATTACTTGGTAGCTTTTAGTATAATTCTGAAATTAGTTAATGGAAGTGTCACTAATAAGCTTCTATTAATAGAAGCCAAGCTAATGGAATGGCCAGGAAGTGTAATAAAATATGTGGGCAAAGCAAATACTGTTCTACATCAAAATAGCCCTCCTGAAGAACATAAAGCTAGACAAGGGCCACACTTGAAAGAAATCTTAACAAAAGGGACTTTGCGTGGTGGTTACCGGCAAGTTTTAAGGTGGGTAGCCAACAGTTGTACGGCACTTTAAGACGCTCTGCACAGACCCTTTCTTGATTATTCTGATGGAGTGATGAAGGCTCTGCTCTTTCCCTCAAACTCATTATATAAAAAGAAAACCTACTTTCTTATTGAGCATTCACATTTGTACTTCTTTACGGTCTTTCCTTTTGAATATTTATGTAATTTTCATGGCAAAATATCTAGGAACCAGAAAACAGGGGCCTTAACTATAATAGAATGCTTTACCTGTTTCTAGCTCTCCATTCACTTGGAGCTGAATGCGGGAGGGTACCCTAGTCTCTGAGCCCACAGAGGTAAACACCTTATCTGTAATGTCTGCAAGTAACTGTCTGATTGACCTCATCATTGGGACGCGGGATTGTCTTTCAACGCTGACGTCCTACACCTAGAACTGGTCTCGGAGCAGTGCCAGGGCTGTGCTACATCCTGTGACCAAGGAGTCAGTTGTGTTGATTAGATTCCAACTGCTCCTGAGCCTTAGGATGCTTAGAAAATACTGAGTAGCTCCCTACCTTCAAAGGACTTCAGGTCTAGAAATCGTTATTATCCATTTTACATATGCAAAACTCAAATGGTGGTGGTGAACGTACCCCACAAGAGAAATGGAATTAGAATATGTGGAGTGTGAGTTTAACATCACTTTTTCTAATTTAATCATGCTTTGTCCCTAATTTAATCATTTATTTAACAAAAACTATTTCTCTTGATTCCTATCTTTCATAAGTGAAAATGTTGATCAAACTGCTTCCTGCTATGAAATGGAAAAACTACAAAAGTCAATCACTTTTCACATATTTTCATCTCAATGTAAAGGTTTACATAGGCTTTGGCCATTGTACATATGGTATGTTTTTGTTTTTAACATCCTGCAGTAGATATGAGCTGTGACTATACTTATGTAAAGACTACATCCACACCAAACAGGGGCCAAATATGCACGTGCCAAAATCTATATACAAAGCAACATTGGTGGATTTAGCATTAGCTTTTAGGGATCCAGGGTGACGTACACAATGCTTTGGGGACGCTGCAGTCCCCAGTCGGCCGGATACTGGAATTAAAGCCAATTGGAGACAGCTGTAGCTGCCTTAGAACCAAAGCTGGGGAATTCAGCAGCAGAAGCAACTGGCTGCAGCCAAAATCCCACAGCGTCAAAGGCCCTGCTGTGGGACCTGGCGCGGGCGGCAGTAGATTGGCATCGCTGAACTTCGTTTAAGGGAAAGACCCCTAGGTCTCCGCTGTGGGCCAGCTCTAGTACTGCTATGCTCGAGTCCTCATTAAAGGTTTGGGTGGCGGGGAGATTTTCACTCATAGATACTGCTGCCACCGACACTGACTGCAGAAATGATGACTGAGCCTAGAAGCAGTTTAAAACCAACCTATTTTGATGCACTAGCAATCAAGTGACTGTACTCTCTCACTAGACTCCACTGAGGCAGGGGGTGGAATTGAACCAAATCATGCCTGTATTGGGTGACATGGTTTGCAGGATGTTTTTATTACATGGAGGGAGCTTATTCTTCAGTTCTGCCTGCAAATAATGTGTGCTGCTTAATTGCTTTCCCTTTATTAACAATAAAGAAGAGGGAGTCAACATTTTCACATGTGTTGAAGCCATCATTTTGCAAAGACTACTGTGCCAGTCATTATATATGGCTACATGCATAATGGTTAACAATGGTTAATACACAAAGTGAATATGGCACATGTCAACAGATTATATTTATTTTTATATGTAATCCTAAAACGATAACCAGGAAACTGCACTCATCTCTCTCTTTCATTTAGACTGTGCCCCAGTCTTTTACCTAACTTGCTATCATTAAACCAAGTAGCTGTTTCTGCAATTAAGAGGACTAGAACTTGAATAGAAAAGTTGCCAGTGAGAGACAGCAAGACAGCAAATGGCCTAAAACCCCACTAAATTACACAAATACTATCTTCTTGATTATAAAAATAGGAAAGAGATCACATTCTATTGAAATACATACTCATAAAAATAAGAGATCTTTAATTATGGACACAAGTCACACAACTTAGGAACTAGTTAAACAGAGGAAACACTCCAAAACATCTGTTGTTAGGAATCAGCAGAACTCATTCTGAAATGTCCCTCGCTTTTGTAATGTCTACATAGCTGCTAAACCTTCATTCCTTCAGTCAACCTAACATTGACATTGTTTGCAAGACTCTGCAGTGAGAAATCACCCAAACAGATATCTACAGCTCTTCAGTTTCTACAGCACCGCACTGGACCGGTCCATGCACTTCTCTCTGTGTTATTTTGTGGGCAGGTTTGTTATTATCCTCCAAGTATAACTGGATGACTATACTCTTCTAAATATGCTCCTGAAGACAGCCTGACCACATTTTTAGTGTGGGCCATATACATGACTTTCCCTGCCCCTTTGTATTCCTCATTTGGTTATTAAAGCACACTACAAGAATTTTATGAAAAAATTGTCCATTTAAGCTAGAAATAACGCACACCTAAGGAAGTAAAGTATACCTAAGAAAGTCTTACAAACAATTATCAGAACTGAAAGCTACGTTCCTCCTTTTATTTGAAACAATCAGATCTCGTGTGGTGTTGCTGATCTATGAAAGATTAAAAGAGAAAGGAACCAGATGGGAAAAGACGGTGACAGGGATGACAAACGTAGAGCAAAGAACAGAGAGGCAGGAAGTGTCACTAATGAGCTTCGATTAATAGAAGGCAAGCGAAGAAACACTGCTAATGTAATGGCCAGGAAGTGTATCAAATACGTGTGCAAAACAAACACTGTTCTATACCAGAATAGCTCTCTTGAAAAGCATAAAGCTAGAGAATGGCCACAATAGAAAGAAATCTCAACAAAAGGGACCTTGTGTGGTGGTCACCATGAAGGAGTAGAGAAATTGGATGTCCTGGGTGCACAGCTTGTTCTAATTAAGCTATTTCTAAATAAATTCAATTCTAAGCTTCCAAATATTTTTGTCATAAACTAATCTATAATATTTATTAGTCACGTGTGAAACTGGGGCCCAAAGATTGCTCTGCTGGAACTTTTAGAGTTGCATCTCCGAAATCCAATCCACATCAGATTCCCACGTTGGGGGCTTTTTTCTTAGACTCTAGGCCAGAAGAAAAGCTGTGCTGATAAGAGGACTGGCTTGCAAGGAGGAGGCCAGCCAGTCCAGGAGCACAGCTGTTTCTAGGATTGCCTTTTCTGCCCATAGTACTCCATATAGGACCAGGGACACAGCTCAGTGACACTGCACACCTGTCTGGGAAGCAGAAGGTCGTGAGTTCAGTTCCTGCTATCACAAAGAAAAAAATGCTCTCTATATAAATAGTAGTTGGTTCCACGTAACTTCTGAATGCAATTGCCTTTTCGCTGTTGAATTTTGTGACTTCCTCATTCCTTGAATGCTCTGACCCCAAGCACCCCAATCTAATTCCATCACTGCTTTGTCTAGAAGACTCAGGGCATGGCTTTCATCCCCACAGCCTTGCACTACGTCTCCTGGATCCACAGGGGAAAACAAAATAGAGGCTCTTCCTGTTTCTCCAGAGACAATTATGACTTTTCATATACTATCTATATAGTGATCAAATATATTTGTATTTGATCACTGTATTTGATCACTATAAAGAATAGGCTGGTGCAAGTTATACGTGGTTCAAAAAGTGGGAAATGTTCCCATGTTATTGCTCAGTTTTTACTTAAAAACATAATTAGCTGGGCTGGAGATTTAGCTCAAGTGGTACCGCATCAACCTTGGACGCACAAGGGTCAGAATTCAATCCCCGGTACCGCAAAAAAAGAAAAAAAAAGATATTAAGAAAACAGAATTAATTCAGTGTTATGAAGAACTTATGAATACATCTATCCACATAGACATAGTCACGCCTATAAAATTTGTGCAAAATGCCATATGCAAATCAAGTTCTGCTCTCTTTCATATTTATTTGTGTCTAAAAGAAGGAAATGTAAATGATGGCTCTGTTCGCCTGGACGAGCACCACTCTGTCACTGCCCCAAAGGTGTGTCACACAGGAGGTGAATTTTCTATGTACAGTTACCTGCTTTCATTTTTGCTGGGTTCAGAATCACCTCGAAACAAACTGTTCTACTCGAGGCACAAATGATTAATGGCTTTATCATGAAACCAAGAGGTACTGAGAGGCGCGAATAAGCTGGATCCTCAACGATCCGCCATCTCTGCCAAGCCTTGCCTGATTCCCTGACCCTCTTTGTCTTAAGATGTGCGTTAAGGAATTTTCAATATCCCGAGAGAGAGGGGCTAGTCCTTGGTACAATCTTTCTTTCTCCCTGAACTGAAAAAAAAAAAAAAATCCTGACAAGCACAGGGGAGAAAAAAAATGCAGTTAACTTTCAAACAGTTTGCTCTGTATTTGCATAAGAAATAGAAAAAGAAGCGCCCCTGTGGTGTAAGGAAGGAATTACTGGAGGATATACCTGACACACATCTACGAACTATTATGTGGTGCTCAGGATTTTCAGTCTTCCCGTTTTAATCTTCAAGAGCAGCACTTTGGAGGGAGAGCTGCTGAATTCTGTCAAGACGGCTATCATCAATCCTCTACTTTCATGGCTTCTTTCTCCCCCCTCAGGTAGGTCCGATTACTCATACTGTCCTAGGACTCACTTTAAATGGACTCGCCATGTAAGTTGAACGTAGTGTTCTCATTTTTAATCTTAAAATTATCTCCTCTGCACAACTGATCACCTCCCTGAAGATAAGGGAAATGCTAGCCTTCTTTCTTTGGCATGCACATCCCCAGGAAGACAAAGCCCCTCAGGTCAGCGCCATTTCTCATCACAAGCCACGGTCACCACCACCAGTTAAAGCCACTCTTTTGCAACCTATTTCACCTCGTTCAGCACTCCTGAATGCAGATCTTGCCCAGGACAGGGATACCGGGGTTAGGTTAGGCTGTCCCTGAGCCCTGGCTACAGACGCCTATGATAGGAGTCCTTGGACTTTAATTTGGCCAGAGACAAATAAGAATAAGATAGAGTTCCTGGGATGAAGAAGCTCATGATCCGGTAGAATGAGACTTATGTCCTCAGACAAAGGAGGCCAGAAAGGTACGAGCGAGCCAGTCTGGTTCAAAGTGTCCATCAAGGAAGGGGCAAGGTGGTCGGTTCTCAGGATCAAGGTCACAGGGATCTGAATCTCCTTATGGACTCATGGAAAGAGAAAACGTAAGGACAACGCAGACAAATTATTTCCAAGACCCTATTTGCCTGCTGTTCTTTTCTGAACAGTACTGTGTCTGGGAAGCTGGGCTGTAGGAATGGAAGGCAAGGCAGAAGTCAGAGGCATGCAAGGAGGCACATCTTCTTTGGTTGACACAAATTAAATTGAATTCTTTTTTTTTTTTTTTTTTGAGACAGGGTCTTGCTTTGTAGTTCAGGCTGGCCCTGAGCTCACTATGTAGCCCAGGCAAGCCTCAAGCTCAGCAATCCTCCTGCCTCTGCCTCCCGAGTGCTGGGATGACAGGCGTGAGCCACCACACCCGGCACTGTGGTATGTGGTACTGATGGCTGGTGGGCGTGAGTCTCCACGCCCAGCATGGTATGTGGTTACTGGGGATCGAACTCAGGACCTTGCACTTGTGAGGCAGGCGCCGGAACCACTGAGCTAAATCTCCGGCCCTAAATTGAATTCTTTATTGGTACATTTTAGATACAGCTCACAATCACAGTCAACACTGGGGAATTTGTACCAGTATATGACATGAGTTAATTCTCATTTTTACCCATATCTCTACCCACTCTCCAACCCCCCACTCCCTATATACATGTTCTTTCTTTTTCTTTTCAAATCATATTTATTCTTTCCCTTCATTACCACTTTCCCTTACCATATTCCCTTTGACTATTTCCTATTGCCTAAAATCGATCATACATTCTAGAACTCTTTACATTTACACGTTCTCACACCAGAGAAAAGATACAGTGTTTACGAATCTGTGACCTATTTATTTCACTTATTAGTGTGTCCCAAGCTGTGTCCATTTGCACATATGTATTACTTTAAGGGAAATGGACACATATGTATTACTTTAAGGGAAATGGGCACATATGTATTACTTTAAGGGAAATGGACACATATGTATTACTTTAAGGGAAATAATGGACACATATGTATTACTTTAAGGGAAATGGACACATATGTATTACTTTAAGGGAAATGGACACATATGTATTACTTTAAGGGAAATGGACACATATGTATTACTTTAAGGGAAATGGACACATATGTATTACTTTAAGGGAAGACACATGAATGAAGTAGAGGTTCTCTTTTTAAATTCTCCACCTTTTCTTCATAGGCTACCAAGGTGCATCATATACATTTTGGATGGCATGTATTTACACAAAAAGATTGGAATTAAGGGACAGGGTACAAAAGGGATTTACTCTCTATCTTCAAATTCAAAGCTCTCTGTAAAAGTAATTATAATAACTTTCTGTTGTTATCCGATTTTGTCTTTTTTTTTACTGACAAGGTCACCGCAAAATAAAGCGATGCAATAACTTCAGTTCCTTCAGTATGTATAACCTATGAAGTATGGATTTCTGTTATACAAAATAATTTAAATATTGTTCAAAGATTTTCTTTTATAAATAATACTCATGACACTTTTCCGCAGAAAATTAATGTATGCCATTATGTGTAGAAGTCACTTTCCCTTAAAAGTACTAGTGTAGGGTACTTACATGCTATTTTCAGTGAAATCTACTTTTACAATAATAACTGCAATAACCTTGGAAGTGAGCGTATGCCTAACACCAGAACTTGCACCTGTCATCGTCGTTATGGAAACAGTTCCAAAATATAGGATATGATTCTATTATTGAGAAAGGATAGTTTCCAAAATGAATTTTAATGAAATTGTAGCAAGGGAAAAAGAAAGCAGTTTATGGAGGGTTCTAAATTATTTAGCACGATTTCTCAATAGCAGGGACTAAAACTACCCGCGGTAACAACTGCTCTGAAAAGGCAACAGTAGTCAGCACACGTCAGCATGCAGACAAGGACTATGAGGGGAAAACGGCATCTCTGTAACGTTTGCCGTTGCCATTGGCTGTTTTCAATCGTTATTTTTGCCGCTGACTGAAGCCTGTCTGAGCATGAGCCGTCACGGCAGCACGTACAAGGATCCTCGTGTTATCAGAATGTTGTTTGCTGTGTGTGTACAGTTCTCGGGCTTTCTCTTGGGACGAGGTAAACCTAGGGCTACATCCTAAAGGACAACTATTCCAGTTCTTCACTTCAGAACTAGGGAATTCATGCCTAAAAACGTTCAGTGGCTTTTAAGTCGCCTCTCCCAAAGGGCAAAAGTGAACGTGGTTAGGATGGCGTGAAGCCCGGGCCCCTGTCCTCTCCGCCTGCCCAGCCATTGGTCTGCCCGGTAAACAGAGTCCCACCCACTGCGGTTAAAGCTCTGCATTTTCCGTGGAGAAAAATCTCACTCTGAATTTGAATTCTGGAAGTTTATGGTTGACTTACACCTTCACAGGAGTCCAGTCCGCTTTGCTGCAGGTAATAAAATGTTAACGTCCTCCTTAGTGTGTGGATCTCTTTACTAAATACGTGGACAGCGTACGGGTTACTTCTTGAGACCATGGAAACCAAACAAATATCTTATTGTAATAAAAGAATGGAACGCCTTCTCCATTCATAACTTGCTGCACCTCTTCTGAAGGCATGGGAATCAAACGGCGCAGGCTCAGGATGAAACCGGCGCTTCCACCTCAGTCGAGAGGCTGCGAAGCCCATCTGCGGGCTTAACCTCCAGCGCCCCGAGGACGGCCTGGGACTCCAGCACGCGGTCTTCGGAGCACAGGGATGGCAGCCTCTCCGGGGAAAGCCAACCCTCACGGTCGTACAATGTGAGGGGGAAACGGGCATCTCTCGGTGCAGAGAGCACTGTGATGTAACTTTTGGGAAGGGCTCAGGATGGGCGGGCCCGGTGCCAGCTCAGTTTTCTGGCAGAGCTGAGGACTCCCCAGGCTCTAAGAGGCCCCTGGGACGGTGTGTCATACGGCGGTGACGGGTGGAAAATGCTTTCACCATTCAAGATGTGATTATCTTGGCTTCCTCTCTGGTGAGCTTTTGGCACTTAAACTGGGCCCGGTGTAACGCTACAGCGGGGAATTATTGGAATTGGGCAAGGGAGGTTTCTGAATTTAAATCCAACTGTAGAGTTAGAGAAAGAAAAAAAAAATCCTGCATCACCCCACCAGTACCACAGGGGCCAGCTCCCCATTTTCCACATTGGTGCGTGAATCTGCGCTGTAAACACCTAAAAACTAAAAACACTAATATGTAAGATATGCAAAGTCGTATACATGTTTATTATCAGAATAATTCATTCCATAATGTTTACTGAGCATTTATGTACCAGGCACACTGGTCTATTTTTAAACAGACATTCTCTCTTAGTTCCTTCCCCCCTCGCTGGGACAATGTACCTAACACCTCAAAGAAGGAGAAGTTTATTTTGGTTCAAGTTTTCAGTCCTAGCTGGCTGCGTCCAAGGCCAGAAGGCATGGCGGGAGGGTCCGGGGAGGCTGGAGCTGCTCATGGCTGGACGACCGGAAGCCCACAGGGAAGGGGAAAGCAAGAAGGGAGAGACAGCTTGCAAGGCCGCGGCCTCAGGGACCCCCTTCTAGCCAGACTCCAATCATCAGCAGCAATTCAGCCCTAAGCCCCTCCCCCAGTCACCTCTCGCAAACCTCACCTACGATCCCAGAAGGCTTTCGGGGACACCTTACATCAAAACGATGACACGCACGTCTCATAGGTATTCAAAAGGACTAGGCCAGGAGAGTACGGCTAAGCTGCCATAAGCACAGACTCCACTGAGACCCTTTTTTGTCTCCTAGCCCTCAGAAACAAATACATTTGCTAACCTTAGAAATTCCAGAAAACACTGTCTGCAGTGGAAGGGAGAAACGGTGTGAGTGTGTTCCAGTTGAGCCCCACGCAGAGGACAGACATCCTTTCGGAATCCCACACTTTGGCAGACTGAAAGGGACTTGTTATCTCAACGGCCGCGAAGGGGCAGGAGCTTCTTTTTACTATAAAAACTTGCCAATGTGTCCAGATCTATAGATTTAGGCACTAGGTAGGTAGGTAGGTAGGTAGGTAGGTAGAGTTTTTTCTAATTATAATATTATATTGATGTTGTTAATTATTGGAATAAAATATAACAAAGAATGGAAAAAGTTAATCTTTCGTAACTGTAGTCAATAGATTGATCTATTTTCTACAGCTTATTATTGGCTGTGGGACAGAAATGAGTATAATGAGATTATAATTTTGCTTTTGAGCATTGACAGTCTTTGGGAATACCTGTCCCTATTTTTAGCCACTGAAAGGGATGTGCAGTGTGCATGTGTAAGAGCGGCAGAGAGACAAATGAAGAATGTGAGTCTGAGGATATTCAGCAAAAGTAAGTCCATTAGAATTTTACTGCCCGCCATGATGAAAACATCAACCATGTTTAAGTAGGACTGTCTAGTTCCCAGTAAATATAATTTTGGAAAACAAACTAACATAAAGAAAGAAGTCTACATTTTATCTCATATTTACAAATAGAGTTTCTTTCATCAATGGCGAAATTGCTTTGTGTAATTTGTAACCTCATTATGGTCCTGGAGCTCCCTGGCACGCTGCTCATGTTTATGTAGCTTCTCTCTGTGGCATGTGCTCTGAGCAGAAAGTCTATAATTATAAATCTCCATCCACTAACAAGAACAATGGATGCACCCAGCAATGCCGGTCTCCCTTTGTGAAGCTCTACACAGGAAACCAAGTGGTATCGATGCTGCTCGGAATGGCAAAGGCCTCCGAATACTAACAATACAGCTGCCATGGATTTTTTTTTTCCACTGGCCACCTCTTTGCTCAGAGTATTGCTTTAATCCATCCAATCAGAAGCAAAGCAAGGACTAGAGATTTTTAAAACATGGTGCCTACAATTATTTGATAACCACAATTTTTGTTATAAGAGTTTCTAGGGCTTTTTAAGGGAAAATTAATTGGTGTATTTGAACAAAGTAGCCAGACTAGAAAGAGAAACTTGCATATGTAGTACACTTTGTGCTATCTCCGTTTCTATTTAGGGTTTATCTTTTATTCTGTGGTTATTGTTAATATGAATTAAAACTCTTAATATGAGTTAGACTCAATATGTTAATAAGTTAATATGAATTAAACCTATGAATGACGGGGAGCTAGTGGGTCCTTTCAGAGGTGGGCATAGTAGAAGAAAGTTAGGTCGTTGGGGGGTGTGCCCTTGAAGGGAATATTAAGATCTGAGCCTCTTCCTCTTTGTCTCCAAGTAGTCATGAGATAGGCAATTTTTCTGCCATGTACTCTGAACCCTGCTGTACCACCTCACCCCAGACCCGAAAGCAACAGAAATAACTACAGACTAAAACTTCTGAAACCACAAACCAAAGCAAGTCTTTCTCCTTATTAGTTGTTTTCTTCAGGTGTTTCGTCACAGCAATGGAAAACTGACTAGCACAGTCACTGTTTCCTTAAATCTGAGACTGCTGAAGAGATATGTATTTGAATTATGATAAATCATTCATTCCTTCAAGGAAGAGATACAAATTCTTATTGAATGCCAGGCAAGAGCAGTATTAGACACACCAAAAACTCATTTATGGCCCTCAGTGTCCGTATAGCATAGCTGTGAAACATACATAGCTTGGATATGGAGGAAAATCCTGCCTTTAGACCAATTCAGCCCAGTACTCAGTGATATTATTTTCAACAAAAGTGAAGTAGAATGATTTCTCAAATCTAAATTCAATCTTTAAAAAGAAGTCACATGACAGTTTGCAGGTAGATCTTACCTCTATTTTAAATTAAGAAATTCATTCAATCAATAGATCACAGATAGACAATTTCCGGATCTTCTCTTTGGCATGAACACCTGTAGATGCAAATGAGTTCTAGAAAGTAGGACAGCTTTTATAGAGTGGAATATTTCTATAGGAAACTTGGTGTGGGAATGTGATGAGGGGAAGGAATAAATATGATACAGAAAGAAAATAAAAGAGCATGTATAAAGGGGGGAG
>PVIC010045693.1:0-14524 GCA_004025085.1 Thryonomys swinderianus
TAAACAATGCTATAAAATATAAATTAGATTTTTAAAGGATACAAGCTTCTTTGTTTTATCATTTGCTGTAATAAAATATCTCTGAGAACAATAACCAAAAGAAAGCATTTTAATGCATTTTAGATGTGCCTTTCCATATGTGTCAATAAATTAATAACTGAAATAATTAGAAATAATATATCATATACATATCCTTGTAGTAAAAATATAAGATAGAATTACTTTAGCCCTGTGTTTGTCAATATCAGTAGAAAATGTTCATTATCAGATAACTGATGTGACCAAAAAAGTAATGTCCGATAAATTACTGTCTTGAAATGAGCCACCCAGGGAGTTGATTTTGCATTTCAAATTCAGAATTTAATAAAACACTGAGAAATCAAAATTCTTCAAATATTTGATGACCCATTGTGGAGAACTACTTATTTTGTTAGAAAATAAATGCAATTTTCCCACAAATTTCCTCTAAACCAACTCATCTCTATCATTTTCTGCAGTTTACTTCTCTTGTTTTTGTAAAACAAAATGTTAAAAATTTTAGACATGAGATTTCTTTTGATTTTGTTGTATTTCAAGATCATTGTATATCAACATTTTTCTTTCTGTTCACTTTTACCCCTCATTTGAAAATAAAAACAATTCCCCAAATTCCCTATTTTCATTCCTTCATCCTCTTCCTTCTGTTGCCAGGATGTACCTAGTGGTAATTTCTCTGTTTCAGGATAAACCATACTCAGTTTCTGTTACTCCCTGAAATCTGTGGTGGGGTGTGCACTTTTGCACAGCTCCAGAAAGTCATTTCACTTATCAAGGTTACTCAAATTCCCTGTGTTCTTAAATTTTGTGGTGACTTTTTCAGAATATTTGTTAGACATTTATCTTTTTTAATTTTTTATCTTTATTGGTACTTTGTGTATACACACCATGATCACTCTCAATATTGGGAATTTGTACCAGTATATAACACAATTTAATTCTCATTTTTCCAATTCCCCTACTCACCCCATAATCCCCACCCCCTAAATACATAAGCTTTGTTTCCTTTTTTTATTACCATCACATTTTCTCTTTACCCCTCATTACTCACCCCTCCACCACATTTCCCTTTGAGTATTTTCTATTTCACAATATACATCATACATTCTAGAACTCATTAACATCCTCAGTTTCTCATAGCAGAGACCAGATATGATATTTACACATGTGAGACCTATTTATTTCACTTATGAGTATGTCCTGAATGTACATCCGTTTGAGTATAAATGACTCAAACGTTCATTCTTTATGACAGAGTAATACTCCATTTTATAGAAAAAAAAACACATCATCTTTACCCAGTATCCAGTTGATGATCATTTGGGTTGTTTCCAAGACTGAGCTATCACAAAATTAGCTGCTATGAACATGGGTGCACATATGTCACTATGATATGATTTTTTCAATTCTTTTGTGTATATTCCTAGCAGGGCAACAGAAGTCCAATTTGTTAAACATTTCTAACTAAGATTCTATGTACACATTTTCTAAGTAAATGTACAGACACAAAGTTCCATTTTGAACATGAGCTAAAAACTTCTCTGAACCAACAGGTTACTTTAACATTTAGTTTAGATTGACTTATATAAATTAATTTTATTTCATTTGGATTACTACAGTGATAAGTGAATGTCTGTGAGGGTGCTTTTTTCTGGTATTCACTCAGCTGACAGTAACTGCACATTAAGGATACATTTTGGAGGCTTTTTAGTTGATCTCTAAGTAACATTCAAAGATTATGAAGTGATAAGTGGGAGGGAGAGGGTTAACAATAAAATGGAAGAATTGGGTTGCATTATGTACATGTACCGCATTTCCACAAAAATACAAAAATTATGTATTACACATATACTAATAAGCTAAAAACTATATAAATATAAATGATTTTGAAGTCATTTTACTTATGTTTTTAGGAGAAAGTTTTTCATTCAAACATTTTTACCTTCCTTTTAGTCTGACTTGTGGAATTCTGATCTACTTTATGTATTCAAGTTTCTATTCTCTCCCTTCTCTTTTTTTTTCAGTTGGAGGATCTCACCAAATTGAGTGAATTTGCTGAGGATATACAGTGAAATAAATTTCTGTAGAGCCCCAGAATTCACATGTTGAACCTGATCCCCAATAGGATGATTTTTTAACTTAATTCTTTATTGGTGCAATTTACATACATCTCTCAATCACATGTAACATTGGACAATTGACTTGTGTCATATATTGGTACAAATTCCCTAATAGGATGATTTTAAGAGATGGGACCATTGAAAGTTGATGCCATCTGGATGAAGTTCTTAAAATAGCATTTAGCGTCCTTATAAAGGGATGAAAATACTGTATCAGATTTCTTTTTTGTACAATGTGAGACCTCAAAAAAAATCCATCCTTTCATGAAACAGGAAGCAAAATTTTAGCAGACACTGATCTACCAGCCCCTTGATCCCGAGGTTCCCAGTCCTCATAAACTTGAGAAAAGAATTTTTATTATGCATATGCTATGAAGTTTGTGACATTTTGTCATAAAATCCTGGATGGGTCGAGATATCATCCTTGTATGAATAGTCTTAATTCTGTATCTTTAATTGTGCTTTCAGTTGAGTTCCAGCTTTTTTTTTCAACTCTCCAATGAAAATCTACACTATTCCATAAAGAGTAGCAACGTGTTGTAAACAATTCAGACTCCAACGCCTTTATTGTTATTAGTGAATGATGAAGACATTCTCTTCATCTTTTTTACTTTTTAAAAATCTACTCAGTTTAGAAACTACTCTGTATCTCTTCTGCTGCTTTTTATAGATTTTTTTTATTGAGACAGGGTCTCGCTTTGTAGTTCAGGCTGGCTCTGAGCTCACTATGTAGCCCAGGCAAGCCTCGAACTCAGCAATCCTCCTGTCTCTGCCTCCCGAGTGCTGGGATTACAGGCGTGAGCCACCACGCCCAACTATTCTGCTGCTTTTTCATGTTTTACTTTCTTTACCTCACATTTAGTTTATTTGAAAAGCATCTCAGATGGGTTCCCTGCTTCTACTTTGTTTCTCCCCAATCTAGTTTTCCTATTGTGGAGATAGAAATCTTTAGATTGCTGTTATGCTTACTTTTATTGTCACAAAGTAAAAAGCATTTTAGCCTGCCATACAGAATCACAACACAGCTTTTGCTAATTTCTTTTACACTAGACCCACATTGTATTGTAGATATTCAGAGATATTTACATTCCTCTGTATAGATCATTATTTTTCTTCAACTTTGGGCTTAAATAAATAGTTCTTTGTATCCATTTTCTGTGCTTTTAGTTTCACGATTGATCATAAATAATTTCCCCTTCCTTTACCCCTGCTACTTACAACATGCTGAAAGTCATATACAAGTGGTGAATTTCCCTGTTTAACATGTGTATACAATTAAAGGGGCTAGTTTATAACAGATTACCAGGAAAGGCTTCAAAAGTACTTATTTATCTTTTAAAGTTTAAGAAATTTATTAGTATGTCTTTACAAAGATTACAGTAAAATGTTATTAAGTGCAAGCATATATTATCAAGAAACAGTTATATAGTAAATATCAGTGCAATTGAATGTTAGTAGTTATGGACTTCTTTTTCCACTTATGACAACAAATAAAGCTAATTCTAGAAAAAAATATATGATATTATTTTCTCTTCATGACATTTGTTAAATTCACAGAATAAGATCTGGTACCCACCAGAGACTTGTAGGAAATGGAGGCAATCAAGTGAACCTGGAGCTCAAAGAATAAAGAGATTCCTTCTCTTCTTAGAAGTTACTAGAGAAAACTCCATGCTCAAGAAGATAGAGAGTTCACTTCTCTGCTTGTCTATGAATGTCTTGCTGGCTCTGTGACCCTTATTCCTTTACCTCAGAGTAAACTTTAACCTCAATTCTTTTCATCATATCATCTAAACTCTGATCAATCTTTACGCCAGCTACCTTTTTTGAAACTTGTCCTACTTTATCATAGCCGGACTTCAATTGTAGTTATTACCTGTGCTGTCCTCATAGAATGTCCATGTACAGCAGTCTTATTCTCCAAACTATGTTCTCAATAATAAGCTCCTTAGAATTATGATTCTTTGTTCTGAGCTGGAAAAATGTAGTAGAACAAGTTGGGTGACAGTTTTATATAATTTAATTAACATTTCATTATGAAATACCTCTCTAACCTTTCCTGTCCAATCTCATAAACACTATCTTACTTTACACTTGAAAGCACCTAAATCCAGCAGCTCCCTTCAATTTCCTAGGGCTCTCCAGTCCGTAAATTGCATGGATGAAATTCACACCTATATGAGATTTTCACCACAGTTTTCTGCTGCTAGTGACAGATACTTTAAAATGAGTATCAGAGAGAATAAAAATTTAAATGAAGAATTTGGAAGGTAGAAAAATGTGTAAATTATGGTTTGCTGTCGTCCATCATTGCTAATGCTGCTTTAAGTGTCATCACTTTATTAGGATAATATAAATAAACATAGGTGCTGCTAATGTATCTCGTATCTGATTAATCACTCCAGGGAGTGAGGAGGATAACTAATAAGTTTTGCTGTGTTTTTTTTTGTGTTTTGTTGTTTTACTTTATTAAGCCAATTGATTTGTTTCAGCTGTCTTCTGGAACTCTCTAAAAAATATTCATTCTGCCTCTGAGGATCACAGAAAAGCCACCTCTTTTTTGTCCTACAGTTATAAAGTGATGTTGACACACTCAGGCAGATTCTAACAGAAAATCCAGAACTCATATTCTCAACCACTGAGCTATTCTTTTCAGCCTTGTTTTCCTACTCATATCCTACCTGTTGCAAAGGATGTAGCTCAGTTCAGTACCGAACTGAAATAGAGCACAGCTGAATTGAAAGTCATTCAAAAATATTTCCTAAATACATTATATTCAGACTGTGAGGAGCTGGCGGTCCACTGCATTTTTTTCTGCTCTCTGTTAGGGCTTGCATCTGGTGTCTAATAGAAACCTCCTGGAGTCACAGATGGGGCTTTTTTTCACAGTGGCTTGATCAAGAATGTGTGTGCAGGGATTAAGGCTGTGTGATTAGTAGATCAGACCACTGACTGGCTTGGAACAATTCTGGTTGGATTAAGGGTGTAAGTGCTGCACTTGCCCAAAGGTGCTATGGCGCGTAGCCTGCAGAAAACAGAAGGGAGGGCAAATGTACTCTCACCTGCCCACTTGCCCAGGACTATTTATCTTGAGAAATGTGCCTCTCTGTCAGGCTACCCTTCATTAGAGCAGTTGACTATGGACTGAAACCTCTAAAACTGTGAGCTAAAAATACACTTTTTCCTCCTTTATTTTGTGATGTTGGATATTTTGTCTCAGCAATAAAAAACATAACTGAGACAGATGTGCTTTTTATACCATCTGCCATTACTAAGCTAATTAGACGACTGGTTGTGTTGAAACAGAGACTGGGCCTCCAATGGTCATTTTGCAATGGCTGGGGACTGTTTCAGCTGCTACTTGGAGGAGCGTATTATTATCTAGTAGGCACAAATAAAGATGATGTTTAGCATCCTCCCTACAAAAGAGACCTCCCACAACGAAAATTTCCTAGTTAAAAAAATAAGTCAGCACTGCAACAATTGAGAACTGATGAGTCTTAGACCATCCTGGGGATTTTATATCAGCATGAAAATTAGCAATGGATTATCCTTTTAAATATTTTTTTTTCTTTTTGGCAAGTAACAGTGGTTTTATTTTTCCCATAATCAAAACAAAATATACATTCAATGCTTCTTGCTTACTAGTATTTTAATTAGAAGTAAATATATAAGTGTTTTTTTTTTTTTTTTTTGAGACAGGGTCTCTTTTTGCAGTTCAGGCTGGCTCTGAGCTCACTATGTAGCCTAGGCAAGCTTCGAACTCAGCAATCCTCCTGTCTCTGCCTCCCAAGAGGGATTACAGGCGTGAGCCACCAGGCCCGGCACTTGTGGTATGTGGTATTGGTTGTTGGTGGGCGTGAGTCTCCACACCCAGCATTGTATGTGGTTACCGGCGATTGAACTCAGGACCTTGCGCTTGCGAGGCAGGCGCCGGAACCACTGAGCTAACCCTCCGGCCCAGTGTTATTTTTTTTTTCTTTTAAAACCTAAATATGCTGGTGATAACAGTGACTGACATAAGCACCTGTCAGGTTTCCAACCAAAGCTTAGTTTTTCAATGCTTTTACTAAGCTATGTTGTTCTTCGCTAAGGTAAGTACCCAAACTTCATTTATCAAAATTTGTTAGATATATTATATAATACAACTGAACAATGATCTCAAACCTTAATTTCCAGTCCCTGTAGATGTAGTTTTCAGTCATCAAAATCAAGTCCCTGACTCCTATGAAATCGAGTTTCCCTTCTTCAAATACTTTGAGCACGATTGTCATTTAGTAAAGTAAACATGGCTCCATTATTTCTTAATGTCTTTCTTAACAAGTATAAGATTAGAACACATCTCACAAACTCCCATTGGACAGCAGTTAAGAAGTGAGTAATATTTCTGTCCGCCTAAGTCGAGTAATCCCAAATGTAAGTAATTTACAGGAAAGCACCAGGGACTGTTGCAATAGACATATTGTAATATGTCACTGGAAATCAGCATCTCCCCACATGTTTGATCAACAGCCAGATGGAAGCTTTTATCACATTTATTTAATCTGAAATACACATGGTAATTACACTGGACCTTTGATTCAAGGCCTTATTAATGTCTCAAGAGAAGTCAGCAAATGACTTTTTCAGTTGCAAAATGATTCAGTAATGACCCTCTGGGTAGAATTTACATCTATCACTGCCTAGACTAGAGAATTGCTGCAAATAACATTGTACCTCAAAGACTGAGGTAAAATGCAGGCTTAGATAACCTGGGTGAGATGAGAAAGAGGATCCTGATCAGCCCTACGGAGCCTGTTCTCTTCTTTATTCCTACCTAAGGGCTTCTTCACATGAGAGTAAGTGGAATAGAAATTATATAACAAATATCTCAGAAATAAAATTAAAGACTAGAAAAGTTTACTCAAACAAAATAGTTTCACATTCTAAGTTTCAACTCTGGGATCCCAAATATTTATTTCACTTAAATTTAGTGTCAGTTAGTACATGCATATTCCCTGGATTGGTGATAAGAAGAAGATATTAAGAGGACAGTCTGGAATTTTATAATTAGGAAGATGAATTGCTAAGTTTTACTTAACAATGGATGGTGAGCTCCTGGTTCTTTCACTACAATATCTTATGTGTAACTCTATTGTTAATATTGAACATAAAGGAACATAGACAATATTGATTCATATAAAATGTTGAAACATTTTACTTATTAACTGTAGATGGAGATTATCTGAAAAATAATGATAATGAAAATTTTAAACTTCATGTTACAGATATATTCATATTTGATTATTTTCATTATTTTTATTTTATTTTCAAAATTACACATGTGAATGTAAAACATACAATAATGTATATCAGGAAAATATATTTCTGAGGGTATTCACAGAAGTGTGGAATTTTCTCCTATACCATTGGTGATTTTTTTTACTAGAAATTTGAAAACTAAGAGGCTTTTATTAAGCTAGGATGCCATAACTACGAAAAATTACTAAACTTATATACATATGCTATAATGACTTCTGGGATCAAAATTCTTAATGGCTATTTGTGTTGTTGTAATAAATGTACATAGCATTTCATTTTATTAATTTCAAATAAAATGTTGCTAAAGTCTATTAAAATAAAATTTCAAATTACAAAGCATAAAATCATCCTATAAGTGAGATTTTTTTCTCATTAAGCTAATGTAATATTCACTATAGCTGTTTGAAATGTGGCTTTCTCTCATATCTGAAGTGAGTCAGTTCTTTAGTTCAGTAGATGCTCTTTGTTCATTGGTGTACAACTCTTGTCTCAAAGAACACATAGGAAAGACCCTGGGGAGTTTCAACTGTATAACCAAGGATTTGTACACATACTGAACTGAATTCCATGCCGGGAACTCTCTAGAGAATATTGTATACAATATCTAATGCCAAGCTCATTTTCACAAAGGTATAAAGTAGATGATCTGTAAGGAAAACTTTCCATAAAAATTAAGCCAAGGTTCAGTGAGGTGACATACGTTATTTAGGGACAAAAAAAAGTATAAATGGTTGAGTCAGTTCGAGCCTTTCTGACAATAAGAGATGTAAGTGTGATTATAATTCATTCACAATCAATATTACCTTTTTATGGCAATTTTTAAATTTTAAATGATTTTTGCTAAATAAATTTTTAAAACTTATTATTTTTTTCTGTGTTAGGCTTAGAATAACAAAAACTATGTAAGTAACAAAATGCCAAAACTTTTTACATGTGTATAGTTACAAAAAGTTGTGATCAGTGAACAAAACAAAGAAGTATTAGTCTTTCTTTTGCCAACTGAGCTATAGATATGCTATATGACCTGCAAAAAACTATCGCATTTTATGTTATTTTTGTGATGTATTATGTTACAAGATATGAACACTTGGTGAATGGCACATTCTAGAAAATAAGGCTGAAAAGTGTATTTGGGGAAGGTAAGGGAAAGTGGGAGAAGGAAATTAGGTACTACAGTTATATAGAATTAAACAATAATGGTAAACTTACAAGGATCACTATGATTTTCTGAGACTGTCAGCCACAATTGGAATGAGATTCGGGGTTGATATTTAATGATACCTAGGGAGCACATACCATTTTCCTCTAAACTGCATTGACATTGCTTAGAGAAGAGATAAAAGCCATTATCATTACAATTTTATGACTGTTTCAGGCATTAGGTATCACTTTGAAAAGATTTTTAGAATCACGTGAATGTTTAGGATAAAAATGACAACTATTTTATAGTTGTCATTGATTTTTATTCAATTTATTTTACATGGAATCATAAACTCATTTGACAACTGTAAGTTATATTTTTAAATTTCTATATTTGACTTACAAAATGTTGTAAAATTATTGTTAAAACGAATAGTAATTTTTGTGCAAAAACAAATTTAGGCCCTATGCTTTCTAACAGTGCTATAGCACACAATTTTCCAAATGAAATTGTATGAGCAAAATTATCTCATAGGCATTTCTACCACTCATTAAACTTTAAGAGAATTTACTTTAATATTTTTATAGGTTCATTTGGCTACATTTTGTATGCTTTTTATTAAATTTTAAAAACCACAGATTACTAAATCATGACATGCAAATTTCCTATAATCTTGTACAGAAAGCCTTGTCATAATTTAAACATAGCATATGTTTACAAACCTTTATTTTGGGAAAATGGGGTCTATTATATACTCACAAATGTGCACACAATTCATATCATTATAATTTATATCTCAAAATGTCTAATTACTAAGCTCTTGATTAGAAGACATAGGAACTTCTAACACATTATGTAAATTGAGAAAGCTTTCCAAGAGGAAATTACACTTAAATTTTATATTAATATTTTTCTCAGAAATGATGATATAAAAGTCATTAAATTTGACACGACCTTCTTGTAAAAATTTTCCATAGTTGAGCAAATAAATCTAGTTAATACATCTAAGAATATGTGCTATTCTTGTACTGGTCACTGTGATATGACTGCATTATTCACTTCTTAAATTCTGTAACAAAACGCCTAGGGTAGGTTAACTTTACAACAAAAAGAGGTTAATTTAATTCTTGATTCTGGAGAATATGTGTTTGGATTATCTCTGCCTTATCATACATAGTGTTTTTTGTTGTTGGGGGTTATTTTGGTTTGTTTTTTGTTTTGTTTTGTTTTGTTTTTGCTTTGTAGTTCAGGCTGCCCCTGAGCTCACTATGTAGCTCAGGTAAGCCTCAGTCCTACAGCAATCCTCCTGCCTCTGCCTCCTGAGTGCTGGGATTACAGGTGTGAGCCACCCCACCTGGTTCCATTTTGTCATACAGCCCAATAAAACCCATTTTATTCAAGGGGTTTTAGCTTATTCACTTTGTTTAGTACTACTTAATTTCCAAATAAAACCTCTCTACCTGTTACAGGTATATTCAATTTCTACCTATTTACTAAAATAACATAAAACTTTAGTAACAGAACTGCAGTATCAGTTTAAGCGGATAAAACATATTTTAACTGGGGGAAAACTCGTAGACATTTTAATACATTTTTATTTAAAAATGACCAGTTAAAGAGATTAAAAATATTTGTACATCAATAGTTTAAACTGTAACATATTATCTTTTGGATATAAGTAGATATTTTGTGAATTGATCTAGAATCTAGCACTTAAATTTTATCATTTTAAAATATATGTTCTGGATTATAAAGTAATGGATAAAAACAGATTCTAGGTTATTGACCCTTCTAAATTCATCATGGATGAGCTCAGAAGTGACCATAACACATAATGTTTCAAGACAAGAATCTCCTGTGGAAACTGGAAAGATTCATAAAATTATCTGGATTCAGACACATAAGTCAAAGCCAGACACATACCACTTTGCTGTAATGATACCATACTGTGTTGGTTGTGCTGTTACAAAAATACTCTGAGGTCAGTTAAATTCACTTTGTGTAAGGATTTACTTTCAGCTTGAAAGCTGAACCTTAAGTTATAATGATATGTACTGAAAAATCTATGAAAAATTCAATAATACTGTAAAGCTGATTAATAGATACAAAAAGGCCTTACCCATTTAATAAAGTGTTCTGTTTTGTTTTGTTTTTGAGACAGGGTCTCACTTTGTAGTTCAGGCTGACCCTGAGTTCACTATGTAGCCCAGGCAAGCTTCAAACCTACAGAAATCCTCCTGTCTCTGCCTCCTGAGTGCTGGAATTACAGGCATGAGCCACCAGGCCTCGCACTGTAGTATTGATTGCTGGTGGGCGTGAGTCACCATGCCCAGCATTGTATGTGGTTACCGGGGATCGAACTCAGGACCTTGAACTTCCGAGGCAGGTGTCGGATCCACTGAGCTAAATCTCCAGACCTAATAAAGTTTTAAGTATAATGCTGTTGATAAACACTAACTGTTTTTATAATATTTTGTGGGACAAGTGATGAAATCATACCTTTCTGTGGCATTACCTCATCTGATCCACAAAAACATTTCATGTGATCTGTTTTATAACTTTATTTTCACTACATTGCAAGGAAGGCAAAATAGAGATCAAATAAAGTATTGGTAACACAGCTAAGGTAAGAGGGACTAGTCAAGGTAACATGGGAGAGATTACTTTCCATTTGAATATAATTTAGTGTTGTGACCCTAATTAAACTAGGTGAAAAACAATTATTTATGGGGCATTCCATTTTAACATTTAATATTTTAACATTTTAATATTTAAAACACAAAATTTTCTAGTGCTGTCCAATGGGCATTCATACTGTTTTTAAAATTTATGAACAAAGCCAATATGACTTTTAATTTTTACCAGAACAGTCATCAAAAACTAATACAATGCAACACACTTCACTAGATTAACATGGGATGTCTGTGCTGACTTGTTTTAAAGATAAATTACTTCAGTAGAAATGATAGTCTTTAGGTCAGTATTTGTCCATAAAAATAAGTATCTTTCTAACCACTGATTGTCCATCACGGTTATAAACATTTAGTTTTTCTATCTCAGTCACTTCAGCCTGTTGAGAGATATCAAAAATTATTTGCACAGACTAAAATTTGAGAGTAATGTAAAATGTTGTGAGTGGTTTCATTCTCATTTATTTCTTTATCATATTTTCTTAGCAGTTTAAAGCAAAGCTGATTATGGTATTGCCTTTGAAATCATACTTCCTTTAATTATGACCGAATTAGTTTTATATTCTTATGTTTAGTTTAATAAATGGGGTCCTTAAATAGATTGCACTTTGATGTACAAAGCATTATGATTTAACTGCCATTCTGCTCAAAATATGTAAATTCATCCTTTAGACTTACAGAAAATATTGCCAAAATAGACATGTGGCACATAACAGCAAAAGAAAATAGCAGTGTATAATGAATTTGAGTGTTTTTTCTTTTCTGATACATGTTAGAAAACTATGAAATATAGGCATGTTAAAATTCCTAACCTCAGGAAGTTCACAATTTTATGAACGTGCTGTTCATTGTATACTGGTAGCATATTTGTTGTCTGGTAGTAGGTTTCTTTATGATATCTACAGGGTGCAGCCTAACATGATACAAGAAACTAAACCCCTTTGGGAGGATTTTTTATAAGAATACTGATCCTAGTGCCGGGCGTGGTGGCTCATGCCTGTAATCCCAGCACTTGGGAGGCAGAGGCAGGAGGATTGCTGAGTTTAAAGCTTGCCTATGCTACATAGTGAGCTCAGAGCCTGCCTGAACTACAAAGCAAGACCCTGTCTCAAAAAAAAAAAAAATAAAAAGAATACCGATCCTATTAATAGGAAAGAACTCATCAAATGCTGTGGCCCTGAAAGCATCACATGAATGATGAAGACTTCAGCATGTGTATTTGAGGGAGACACAAATTCTCAGGCTATACCAGAGTCCATGTAAACTGACTTTGACTGTTTTAGAAAAGAAGAACAAGTATATATCTTCAGTGATAAGTGGAGAACCTGAAAAAAATTAGAAATATAAAATTGAAACTAGAACTTGAGTTTCAAGGCTCTGAGCAACATGTTTATTCAGATCTTTGACTTTTTAAAAGGTATCATTGAATGCAGGAAAAGTAGCCTCTATTTCACGTACCTGAAAAATCATTTTCCTGAATTTTCCCAATAGACAATAATTACCAATATATAGATTTTTTTTCCTCAATCACCTAGCTTTTTTTTTTTTTTTTTTTTTTTTTTTTTTTTTTTTTTTTTTTTTTTTTTTTTTTTTTTTTTTTTTTTTTTTTTTTTTTTTTTTTTTTTTTTTTTTTTTTTTTTTTTTTTTTTTTTTTTTTTTTTTGAGACAGGGTCTCACTTTGTAGTTCAGGTTGACCCTGAGCTCACTATGGAGCCCAGGCAAGCCTGGAACTCAGCAATCCTCCTGTCTCTGCCTCCCGAGTGTTGGGATTACAGGCGTGAGCCACCACACCAGGCACTGTGGTATGTGGCATTGATTGCTGGTGGGCGTGAGTCACCACGCCCAGCATTGTATGTGGTTACCGAGATTGAACTCAGGACCTTGCGCTTGTGAGGCAGGCACCAGAACCACTGAGCTAAATCTCTGGCCCTCACTTAGCTATCTTTAAAAGTCTTTTTTTTTTTTTTTCATTTCCTCTTTTTTTGTCACTTATGGAAGGTTTTTTTTGTTTTTTTTTTTTTTTTCAACCACACTCTCCTTTTCTTTTGGCCATCAGTGCTAAAGGAAGTGAAGGGTTTTGTGAAGAACACTTTGGTCGTAATAGCTGCATAGATCTGCTGGTTGAGAGTCCTCTCAGGAGTTGTATGAATTCTTTGGAATGAGAACTTTCCTCACTTGAAAGGAAAAAAAAAAAAGAATATGGTTTCCAAAGCATAAGAAAGTCATTTGAAGATCAATTTCTCAGTTAAATTTTTGTTCTCAAGGATATAGTATGTTAGAGAAATATATATTTATTTTATGCCTAGTACTGTATATTATTGCCTGCCATTGTGTCTTAGGTCTAAAATGTCCTCTGAAAGGCTCAGGTATTCAAACAGAAGGCTTTATGAAAGTGATTAGATCATTGGGGCACTAGACTCCACAATGGATTAATCCATTTATGAGTTCATAGCTAAATAGGCTGTTAGGAGGTGGGGCCTGTTTAGAACTGACTGAGGACATGACCTTGTTATAGCCCCACTTTGTCTGCCTGAAGCATGGGTAAACGGACGCGTAGGGTGACCCACTGTCTTCTTCCACATCCTTTCTGCATTGCCACCAACCAACCTTGGAATTAATCCTCTGAAAGCTGCAAGACAAAATCAATCTTTTAATTGTGGGTGACAGGCATTTTGTTCCAGGGAAGAGAAAGTGAATCATAATACTACTTATAAATCCAAGTAATAAATGCAATTGTTAGAAAGTTAAGACACTAAAAGCCTGAAAAAAGGTTGAGATCTTGAGAGATGACACTTCTCAGGAGACAGATTATGTGGCTGAGGCAAACACTAGGGTAGGATTTGGCAACATGCCACTTCTGTACTTCTGTCAATCACACTTGATGGACTTCACTAATATAAATTGATTATGTCTCTCAGGTGTATAACCTTGAAACCCCACAACCAGTCAAATCAAATAAACAAAATGGATTTAACAATTATTGTTTAAATCTTTATTAGTAGGACTTCCATGCATTATTACAAGTATGACCATCTGGGGCATTCTACAGTTTCTACTCTGAATATTCTACTGATAATTTTTTGCTAAAGTGTGTGCTTTTGCAAGTGCTAGAATCAGTAAGAGCCCCTCATTGGAGACTTTTAGACCAAGAGTTTGTGTCTAGACAAGACATTTTGAGACTCTTGTCTCTCTTCCTCTTGCTTCCACCCTCATGAAGTGACTGACTCCCTGTCATT
>PVIC010045694.1:0-14535 GCA_004025085.1 Thryonomys swinderianus
CCCTCTCTGATTCTTGATCCCCTCCTGATTTAAGAAAGATCTAGCTCCCAACACCTATTATTTTTTATTTTGCTCTTTATTTATTTTAGGTTTCTCATATAAAAGAAAACACGTGCAGTTGAGCTGTGTGTCTAATGTACTTAACCTTGTGGTCTCAAAGTGGATCTAATCTGACTTATGGCCATAACCCTGAGGTTCCCAAATATGAAGCTTCTTTGACATGCTTTGACATGAAAATCAGACTGATATATAAATTCTGCAAGTACTAAATATTAGGGAAATGGATGTTATATGCCCCTATAAGTAAATAAAATAATCCCTTTAGAAGAGAATGATTGAGGGCTGGGAGACCTCTGAACTCTACCACCAGCCAGAGTTCAGAGATGGAGTCTTGGGTGAGGTACCTCTTCAAGCAATGAAAAGCAGAATCTACACTGTTGTTACCTTACAGAGTAGCTTACGATTTATAAGAGGATGTCTTAATTTACAATGGGCTTTAACTACGAGGTTTAAGTGGGTAGTTTTTCTCATGTCTCTAAATGTTTATTAAGAACACATTAGCTGGAATAGAATTGAAGGAGTTTAAAAGTTCTTAGAACTCAAGTGTAATTATATTGATCCACTGAGATTCAATATAAAACAAAGAGGTTGTATTTCTAAAGTGTTTGATTAACACCAAAACAAGCAAACGCTCTGATTTACAAGAATGCGGCATACAGTCCCACCATACATGCCTTAAGCATAAGACTTTCCCTTATAGAAATGAAAAGTCCAAGGGTAACATTTATTTCCCCAGGGGGTTGGCTGAGAGTCAAATGGCATCATCTTCTTAGTCTTTGTCTCTCTGATGCCTCCTTTCTCACCTTGAGACAAGGAATTCCAAGCAACATTGGCTAAATCCAAGAGAAAAGGAACTGTATGCCTCTTCCCAACTGTAAGATTAGTTTTCATTGATTCAAATTAGTTCCATGGATATCCTGACCCATTTTTCTTGCAGCCAAAGAAATGGAGTGTGTTGATAGCTCATCCTGTGATCACCCACCCATCTCTGCAGCAGCAGATGGAATCGACACTATCCAAAGCATGCTGTCTGAGAACAGGACAACTGCGGGTCTCCGGAATGAAATGGAGGGAGTTTTTAACCAAATGAAGGGAAAATAAATGTTGAGGAAAAAATTTTAAAGGCCAAATATTCACTTTTTTCAGTATCTACAAGTTTGCTGGGTTATAGTTGGAGGGTAAAGCTTGAACCCAGCAGTATTCTCACAGTACAGCACAGAAGAAATGGTTCCATGCCTCCCACTAGCAGTGGAATGTTGGCTTCACTACAAAATAGTCCTTAGAAGCATCTCCTACACATCAACTGCTTCCATCTGGCTCAGCATCTTCTACTAAGAATCTCAAGCAGATTCTTTGTAGGCCAAATCTTTTTGGGCAAACATGCATACCTCAGATGTTACTAGCTAGTGCCATCCCTGAGCAGTCCAAAAAGCCAGTACTAACCTACTTAGAAGACGAAAGGAGGAAGGGCAAAACCTTTACTTTCCAATTATCCAAGATGGAGGATGAGGACCAAAGTTCACCTTGTATGGATTTTTCAAATAGTCTAAGATTTAGCATAAGAATAACTCAATTCAATAATTCAATACAACTGAAAAAAAGAATGCACTTATAAGATTCAGCTTTATTTCAAGTTAATGTGGCCTCCAGTTTTTATTCCATCAACAGTGTTTTAGAGAGCTAAGCAGTGTAGGTTTCCTGGAGAGCACTGCAATAGATTCCTATCTCCTGCCCAGTGTATGATGCAAAGATAGAAGGAATTAAAGAAAAAAGTGGGGAGGGCCGGAGGGTTAACTCAGTGGTTCTGGCGCCTGCCTGGCAAGCACAAGGTCCTGAGTTCGATCCCCGGTAACCACATATAATGCTGGGCGTGGAGACACGCCCACCAACAATCAATACCGCATACCACAACGCCGGACGTGGTGGCTCACGCCTGTAATCCCAGCACTCGGGAGGCAGAAACAGGAGGATTGCTGAGTTCGCGGCGGCTTGCCTGGGCACCATAGTGAGCTCAGGGCCAGCCTGAACTACAAAGCGAGACCCTGTCTCAAAAAAGCAAAAAAAAAGAAAAAAGTGGGGAGCCAGGATGGCCAGTGCTGAGCAGCCAGCACAGGCCCTGGTCAGTCCAAGCCAGTAGTCAGACTGGGTAGAGGAACCATGTGTGCAGATGTGCCGTTGTGCAGTTGTACAGTTGCTATGGTTACTAATGTAGGCAGGCTTATAAAGAAAAGGCTAAGCATTCTCATATTAAGAACAGAACAGACAAAATATAGGGTTGTAATTAGAACATTGTCCTTCTAGTTAAGATGGTTTGAGTCATATTTGGCTGTGAGTTGGTCTTGCCTTGGTTACTATGTTATCTCGTATTGAAACGCATAGCTTCACAGGCCCTTTCTCTGGTCTCTGCGGTGGCCATTAGTGAGAAAGCCATGCTAACCTGTGAGCTACCACAGTGCTTATGAGGTGCTTCTATGGATCATGTAAGCTTTGGTCAGACTTGCTTCTTAAAATGAGCCAATTGTGGTGTTATCTCTTTACAAGTCTGCACTGCTTACAGCCTGCTTTGGGCATAAGGTGGTCTGTCATATAGGTTAATCCTACCATAGACATACCTGGAGCACAGCTTGGTCTCCCATATTAGGTTAGGAAGGCCTGTGGAGACAGGCAGATCTCTGACCATGCTGGTTAACTGTTTCATAACAGTAACTATTGCTATAGTAACCCCACCTATCTCCCAGCTCAGAAACAATTCCCAAGTTTTCACACCTCTCTGAGCACTGATTTATGGTTTTCTTTGTTCAGTAGCCTTCAAACTTTTTCATGCCATCAAGAGTACTTTTTTAAAAAGCTCTGTTCCCGTAGAGTTTTGATGGACTCAGAAATCTGCCTTTATAAGCAATTGTCCTAAGTGATTCTGAGGCAGGTGATCCAAAGACCAAACTCTGAGTCTCATTTCCAAAGATACTTCCCAGTCATGTCCACAGGGTTTCTCATCTTTGAGAAACTATTATCTCAAAGAACAGAAGCCCCTGCTCTCCTGTCTGATTTTTCTTCTGTCACACACAGCCCCAAAAATTTACTAAAAAACATACTAGAAAAAAATCCATGAAAATATGAAATCTGCAGGTCTTGGTCACTTCTGAATATGGGGGTGGTTGACTGTCATAGTTTGATGACTCAACAACAATAAAGCCACACATTTGGGTGGCCAATCAACTGTGAAAGTCTCTTGCCATTAAATGAAAGGGACATCAACTGGAATCCCAAGCCCATCCATTTATTTAGCAAAGCAAGAAATGTGATTATTTTCATACGACTGGGCAGAGCTTAAGACAGCTGAGTGCTCATCTTGTGCTCAGCAGCAGCCTGTAAGACAGTCTTCACCAGCGCCTGCAGAAGACCTTCAGTTTATAATGCTTCTTCAGGAAAACACAAGCTAGGGTTGATAAGTTCAGTGTAATACACTGGAAGAGTGTGAGGCCCTTTCATTCAATGTCAGAGGGCCTAATTCTTCCTCCAAATCTAGAAGAAATGTCAATAGCAAACATTTGTTTAAGCATGTTACCAAAGGTTTTCTTACATGTTTTCATTGAATCTTCATTTTAAAGATAAGTAAATGTAACAAAATGCTACAAAAATGTAACATTTTTGCCTAGTGTTATACAACTTTAAGTGATGAAACATGGATTTAAAGTCAGAGAGGTGCAGAACTCACTGTCTTATAACCCAGCCTGATGCACATTAAGAGACTCAGGTCTCACTTCACTGTAAAGCTTAGATGTCCCTGTAGTATTAGGTCAGTTCTATCTATTGCATTGGTTTAACCTCAGGATTCAAGTGAAAGGGGAAATATGCAAGTGCTGTAGGAGTACATGCCACTAGGCCGGTGGTACTGTGCAAATGTAATTGCCTATTAAGATTAGGCAGGTGATGTGTTCTTTAAAAATGGAAAACTCCACAGAGTTCAATCCCATTGTTATATAATAAAACAATACATGAATGACAAGATTTCCAGTATTTCAAAAAGACCCATAAAACCATAGGTTTTTTAAATTTTTTTTTTTTTTGCATTTCTAGTATTGATTCCTATTTTTGGAAAAAAAAGATGTTGCAGATCAAACAAGTTTGAAAGATCCTGACTTGGGACATATGCATACATAAGTAGAGAATCTTATAAGAAGAGAATCTTAAGGAAATACCTTATATTAGAAGATAGAGTAGATACTGTCTATGTATATTAGGGCATTCAATGAAGTCCCTGGTGCTTATATTTCTAATCTACTTGGCAGATCTAATGGAAAAAAAGTTTTGGTCAGGTATTGTCTCAAGCTTCCAAAAACACATATTCATCCTATAACTAACTCTTGTACACTCTTATTACAAGTTATGGTCTTGATTTGTGCTGCTAGCATTCTGCTTAAAGAGACAGAAATCATTAGATAAAGACATAAGATTCTCTTTGATGTGTCTTACAGACAAGAATGTTTTCTGTCCATACTCACCAAGGAAAAAAGTTGTTATAAGAGACAAACATGAAGCCCCAAAGGTGAGCCCCACTTCTTCAGTAAAACAATATTTGTGGCCACTGGAACTCCAGTTACGGGTATGCATTTAGCAAGGGTAAAATAAGAAGAAGTCAGAATTTGAGGACTAATTCTTTGATGCACAATGTTCAAGCCTTTAAAAAGAGGGTGTTCTAGGGGGAATGGGAAGTGTGTTCAAGTATCTGAAGGCCACAAAATAGGAAGAGGGATTAAATTTGTTCTGGGTAATATTATGTATTAAGTAATATTATGATCCGTGCAGAAAACAATACTAGAGATGGCTTTTGGGTTGACTGCTAAATATATACATGGCTGTTCCAAATGGCATGTAAACAGATGCTAGAACTACATCTAATGAAAATGTTACAGAGGGGTCTGGGCATTAGAAGCTGGTGGTCAAACAAACAAGAAGTCTAGGTGTACACGATCTTCACCCTCATCCAAGTCCATCCAGATTCACAGTCTGATGGTCCATCAAAATCTCTTGGCAAGTTTACTTCACACATGCTCTGTAGAGATCCAGATTCACAGGTCCATAGAGAACCTAGGAGTCAGTATTTTTAGCAAGTCATCTCAAGTGATGTTATTGGGGCCACCTGTCTGCACCACTCTGTGATAACCTTTAGTTTGCTTATCTCACTATACATTCATATCCTTTCAGAGTCGGTGTGAGTTCCTGCCTGAGGAATGTGACGGTTGAAGAGTTCATGTGGCTGGTGCCTGACAGAGCAGAATTCTGACCTCAAAATATTTTGCATTCCAAGGCTCTTAACCCGGGCACTTTCTGCTCACAGTCTTTCTTGCTTACAAACAGGGCTGTTTTCAGGACTGGGAGCTCTGGGAATATAGGACAGACATTATGTTCATCCTTTTATCTCCATTGTGTGTTAGTTACTTTTCTCTCATTGCTGAGACAAAATACCCAATATGCAAGTTAAAAGGGAAGGGGTGTATTTGGCTCACAGTTTGTAAAGGTTTCAGTCCATAATCGACTGGCTCCAAGGCTGGGATGACAAACAAGCATCACAGAGCAGAAACAACATGGTACACACAAGGTAACAAAAGTAACAAAAAAGATTTTCAGTTCATGGCAGTGGGAGATAGAAAAAGCAACTAGAGAGTTTAACAGCGTCTTTTTGCCCCTTTTATCTTATTCAGACTAAAGGGATTAGAATGCTGCCAAACTAATGACTCATATGTAGTGGTTTAATAATCCTACACCCTTTACCCCAGCGCCACACATTCCAGATTCAACTACCTGTGAAAAGAAAGTCCCAGCCCATCTGCATGAGGCTTTAGGGGGCAGCTGAACACAAACCATAACAACTATGACAAGTAACCTGAGGTAAACAACTTGGAGGAAGAAAGATTTATTTGGGCTCATAGTTTGAGGTTCTGTCCAAGCTGAGCTGCTTTATTGCCCTTAAATCTGTGGTCTGGCAGAACATCATAGCAGAAGAGCGTGGCAAAGGAAAGCTGCTCACATAGCAGCAAGGAAGCAGAGATGGCCAGAGAGGAAAGGGGATACAGACCAAACCCAGTCTTCAATGTCACAGCCTCATAATCCACTCCTTTTGCCTAGGCCCACTTCCTGTTTCCATCTCCTCCAGTCGTTCCATCTGGCTCTGATCTTGTCAATGGATTAATCCACTGATGGAGTTAAAGTTCCCACGATCCAGTCACATACCAAAGAACTCACAGTTGGCAACCAAGCTGCTAACACAGGAGTTCTGAGGTCATTTCAAATCTGCATTATAACAGAGATGCTCCCAGGAATACAATGGAATCATTGACCGCTAGCTCTTGTACAATCCTAAGAAGAAAAGTTGTTGTCAACAGTCTCCTGCCTTACTCTTGGTCTGTGGGGTGCCTTCTGTGGCTTGGGTGAAATTAATTAAATGGACAGAAGTAAAGGGAAGGAGGAGTAGGTGAGAAAAAAATCTGAAAAAAATTACTTTCCAAGTGGAATGACATTTATCTGATTACTGCCCTGGGCTTCCATCCATGTTTAATGAAGCACTGATCCCAGAACCCCACAGAGTTTTCTGTAAAAAGCTGGCTGGCCAAGAATGTGATGAATATGTAAAGCAGACCAATAATGCAAACACAATCAGGGTGACCTGTTTCAGAGGAGAGACAGTGCCTATGGTGGTGTAAATTTCAATTTCCGAAGCTTCCCTGGCTGCAGAAAGGCAGAACCAGACCTTTGTGATGATCAGGCGGTTTTATTCACCTCTTTAGTTTATTTTCCCCCAGGATAGGACAATAGAAATGAGAAAGTCAATTTTCCTTTCATTTCAAGCAGATTGAATTTTGCTAAACTAAAATAGGCTCAGGATAAGTAAAGGTCAGTCTAGCCTTGGATCTTTTTCTTCATTAACGAAAAAATATCAACACCAGCATTGTTGTTTCTAGATCTTTAGCAGACAAATACTTGAAGACGTCATCAGCAGAGCCTAGTGAGGTAGGCATTGCCTTACCAACAGCATAAACAGCCAAAGCAAGAGCAAATTATTGCTTCTATTGATACATGTATAATTTTATATAAAAATATGGTAAATACATTTCACCTTGTTAAATATAACATGGACAAAAAGCAGATAAAATGAGCCTCTGTAAACAACATGGGGACCAACTCTGTTATCCAGTTCTGCTTTCTTAATAGTTTTGTGGTCATCAGATCTAAAAGTATCAATAAAGGGGTGCAGGTTTCCTCTGAGGAGCACTGCAGTGATGAGCCCTCTGCCAGAGTCTGCAGCTATGTTGACAGCCTCACAAATGCTTACAAAATTGAATGTTGTTTGGTGGCTCCTTAAATAAAGGAGATGTCAAAGCTAATTTGAAATCTGGAGTTTTTATGGTGTAACAAAAACACCCAAAGACATAAAAAAGTTTGGGTTCATAGTGGGTAACAGAGCCCAAAGCTTGATTTTCACAAGTCAACTTCATTGATAGTTGCTCTTCTTGTTGTAAATCAAAGGAGGAAAAAATAGTAAGATTTAGCAGGGAACTATAAATTGTGAGAAGTCATTACAATATCAAGAAGCTACTTTTGAGAAGACATCATTATAACATTTAAATATTGTCCCTACTGAAGGAATTCTGAAAGGAAATCTTAAACTAAGCTCTTTAAAATCATGAATTCTAAAAACCTGAGAGCAGAATATGGTGGGAAATAAGGTAGATGTAAAACTCAATAGTTCTATAAACTAATGGGTTATCATTGTGAGTTTTTCCAACCCAGGAAAGTATTTCAAGAAGAATAAAATTATATTTTAGGACAAGCCATCATTCACTATCAAGTTGTAGAACTAGAAACCCCCTTCTCTTTGGACAGAATAAGTTTAACTGAATTAACAAATTTCTAAACAAGTCTTCAAGTAAGGGGAAGCCAGTTATATGACAGAAAAGAAGACCATGTCTTCCAGCAAAGGCAGAGAGAGCCAGAGGACTGAGACTCAGTGAAGGTGGGAATTCTACATAGCTGTGTTATACCTAGATATAGACATGGTTTATATCTAGATGTCCTTGAAGGCCTCACATGCTCAAAGTTAGGGGTTTTGGGGGAATAATGGGGTTGTAGGGGTTTGATACTCCTCAGTAGACTGGTCTACCATTAAGTTTATAGCAAAATGTAATATTGGGAAACAAAGTCTAGTCATAGGCCTGGACAGATGATACAGGTCATTGAGGGTGTGGCCTGGAAGAGTAATCTCTTTCCTTCTTCCCTTGATCACTTGGTTCCTGCCACCATGCCATGGACTGTTCCCCTCTGTGATGCCCCTCTGCCATATCATTCTACTTGGAGCCAGCCAACTACGGGCTGAAACTTCTACAAATTGTGAGCCAAATAAATTTTTCCTCCTGTAAACTGTCAGTGTTGGACATTGTGTTTCAACAGTGAAAATGTAACTAAGACAGGCTTTGGTCCCAGAGAAGTGGGATCATTGCTAAGACACTGCCTGATCATGTGGTTCAGAAGCATCTGGATCTGGTTCACAGGAAGAGTTTGGAAATTTCCAGGGATGCTGGCTGGAGAAGAAACTCTAGAATGTCATAAGCCAGTGGTGGCCAACCTATGTCCTGCTCTCCACAGTGGGCATGCAGAGCCCTTTCTGTTGGCATGCAAGCCCAGTTGCTCCAGCAGCCCAACATCAGATATTCAATTTTAATTGCAGTGTTGGCACTTCACAATAAATAAATGGCTTTGGGGCTATAGTTTGGGCACTTAGTTTCAAAAAAGACTCACCATCAGTGTGGTAAGTTGAACTTGATGTGAGATTATGCTCAGAACTCAGAAGACCAGATGCTGATAGAAATGCAGCTGGAAAAGACCTGACTCCCAGGGTTTCCACAGGAACAAGGACTCCGCTAGCAGCATGACTCCACACATCATATGTCTGCATTTTTCTCATGTCCTGAGACTTTGGGGAACATTGAGATTAATGGCAGTTAACTAACTGATCTGGTGGAAGAACCTTAAAGGCAGCTAAACATTCAAACTGTACCAGGGACACTGCTTGCTGTTTTTAGCCACGTTTATACTGAAAATCAGGAGCACTGTTCATGGGAATGTAGACTGGTACAACAGCTATGGAGGTCAGTGTGGGGATCCCTAAAAAAACTAGGATTAGAGGTCCCATTTGATCCTGCTATTCTCTTGCTAGGGAAACACACAAAGGAATTAAAAGAATCATATAACAGTGACATATGTGCACCCATATTTATAGGAGCTCAGTTTGTGACAGCTAAATAGTGGAAACAACCCAAATGCCCATCAACTGTAGACTGGATAAAGAAGATGTGGTTTTTCTATAAAATGGAGTATTACCCTGCCATAAAGAATGATAAATTTGAGTCATTTATGCTCAAATGGACATATCTTAGTAGGTCACAGATGGGTAAATACCATATTTTTTCTCTGGTATGAGAATATGAAGATGTTAATGAGTTCTAAAGTGTATGATGGATATTGTGAAGTAGAAAATATTCCAAAGGAAATGGGGTGGAAGGTGAGTAATGAGGGGTAAGAAAATATGTGATAGTAATAAAAAAGGGAAACAAAGCTTATATATTTAGGGGGCAGTGGGTTATGGGATAGGTAGAGGAATGGGAAAAATTAGAACTAAATCATGTCATATAGTAGTACAAATTCTCAAAATTGAGTGTGATCATGATGTGTATATACAATGTACCAACAAAGATTTAAAAAGATGTTTGCCATAAAGACTTCAATATCATTTCATAAATAAACAATTAAATGCAAAACAAAGTAAAGAGTTAACTTAAAAATTACCTAGGAAGGCTGGAAATAAGGACAAGGAAAAGGATGGTAAACTAAGAGTTATAGTTTGAGTAATTATCAGAAGCATGTATTAATCCATGGATCATCAAAATGTCCATCAAAGTCTTCAGTTCCTTTACTTATGAAAATGTAAAATAATACAAGCTACTACAGACAGATCTGGTATACCAATGAAATAAAGCATTTGATGAATAAGAAAAAATCCGGAGCAAAAAGCCTGCTAGAAAAGTTTGCAGTTTCCCAAGAAAGGATGCACATGCAAAGCTGGAGCAGAGGACAGCGTGTCTGCTCAGGAGCTGAGCATTACAAAGAGCCCCACTCTTCATTTCTCCCCATCTACTCTTCGATCTCTTCCAACTTCTTGCTGCCGAGCCATGGGCTGCTTCCCTGCAACGATGTCCCTCTGCCATGTGCCACCCGTCTTGGGACCAGCTGACTATAGACTGAAATCTCCGAAAACTGAGAGCCAAAATAAACCCTTCTTCCTCAAATTATGGGTGTTGGGTACTGCGTCTCAGCAATGAGAAAGTATCTAAAATAGTCTGTCATTCTGTGAGAAGCACAACAATTAGATTCAGAGTCTGAGTGAGAACTACAACGTAAGCAACAAAAGATGATTTGAAAGTCACTGTGTGTGCACATGTGTGCATGTGCTCACACATGTGTTTCTGGATTCTTATGCCAGTTTATAAATCTTTAAATTTAGGCTTAGTCAACCATATGTTTTACCTTAGAATATTTCTATTTCTATTTTATAAAATGTATTTTATCAAATATAGTCTAACATGATATAATAATTAGACCAAAGGGCATTAAACATTAGCAATTGACATGGTGAGTTGATTGAAATTAGCTTATAATAAGGCCCTGAGTTTTCTCTTTTCTAAAGACAGTCATCATTTATAAGAAAATAGTAGGCAGTAACTAAAGTGTTTTAAACCTTGCAAATTGTTTTATAACTAAGAATAGAATCATTTAGAACCAGTTCCTTTTACATCTTATTATTTTATCACTGAAACTATCCAGGTGGTGGTAAAACATTTTTATGTAAAACAATAGTTCAATTCACTTTATGCAGCAAGTAAGTAGAATCAGGAGTTAAAATGAACCGGGTGTGTTACATGTAAGTTCATTGCCCTATGTTGCTTGTGTTCTCTGGAATCACACAAAGCAGGATTGTCTTAGAAAAGATGAATGTAAAGTAATAAAGAGAAGCAAAAAGTGAGGAAAAGATTTTGAGAACTAAACTACAAACTGATAGGACAAAATCTTGGTTTCACACAAGCTCTTGCCAACATACGAGTGTGCCAGGAATGGCTAAGGAGCCCTAAACACTCGGGAGGGAGAGAACCCAGAGGCTAGATTCCCTCTGCTTTTGCTGCCACAGTCCAGACCCCATATCCGCTTTGCCATTTGATTGATTTCTGGAATCACTCTCAAAGCTGAGCACATAGTCTCTTCGGTCATGACAGCCCCATCAGTAAAGGAGACAGAAAGAATCACATAATGTTAGATTTAATTTATAATTATATATGCAAAGTAGTAAAGAGGTTCAAAGCATTATAGGAACTTATTAAAAGGAACTGCACCAAGGCTAGGGAGTCAGAAGGCTCTCTGTCAGTCTAGAAGCAGAGACCCTCCCAGTGAGCCAGCTAATAACCACCTGCTGCCCAGACTGAATGGAGCAGTCCCTGTCACAAGGCACCTGATGACAAGAAGTGCCTGGCTGGGAAGAAGGTGGGTCAGCAAGGGTACATGTGCAGCTGACCCCCAGCTCACAGCTTCTCTTTCTCCTCTCATACACAGCTACATACACACTATCCCTGTAACAAATTACTTACTGACCTATATATGGCTTTGGCAGAACAGGCAGTATTTTCTATTTTGCTCCGCCCACACTAAGAAATGTAGACCTTCCATCAGGATGTATTCTTTAAAACAAAGGCAAGGGAAGCCCAGATAGTTGGATGAGTTGAAGGTAGGAGTGTAACAGAGCAGGCTTTGTGCCATTATGAGGACTACTTGAGATTTTTTTATTAGGGGACCTTCATTTAGAAAATGTGGCTCACTTCCATACAACTCTTGTTTGCACAGCAATGTCATTTCAATGTTTTCAAAAGAAAAAGGAACTAAACTACTTTCCTATTTTGATGTTTGACCTACAACTATACTTAGATTTCAGATACAAGTAGCAGAAACATTCATCCTGCTGAAAGACTTATTTTTCTTTCCTCAGGTTTACTGTTCTTCTCTATTCCTGGAAAATGAGCCCATCTTGCATGATTTATTTATTACTCACTGCGCTCATCCCAGGTACATGTCCCAACACATGGTGTGCTCCCAGGGACATAGATAAAACAGCCCTTCTGTGCCCCCATCAGGTGGCAATTGGCTTCAGTTCCTTTCCATTTCATCCAGACAGAGTGTGGATCACATAGTTACTATATCTAATGCTTCACATATTAACAGAGATGCCAACATAAAGACTGCATTTCAGAAAAAAAAAAACTTGTTGACCGCCCCCCCCCCCCCGCAGTCAAACTAACACATGCTAAAGACAAAGAACTCTGATGGAAACTGACAGAAAATAAAAATTTCAATTCCAACTAGTCACTCTCACTTTTCTGGGCAACATGGCTACTCACAGAATAAGTAGAATCCTTGAGTTCCAAAGAGTTCACTTCGGGATTCCCCCCTTGGGCACACTTCCTGGATTGTGGGAAGGCATAAGTGCTTGCACTCAGTGTTCCCATCCAAGGTCTCCATGCGAGTGAGTGACCCAAGCTAGTAGTGAGGGCCCAGCCCTGGGCCGGCAGTGTCTGAGCTCAGTTACTGCAAACTCTCCTGTCAGCAGCAGCTACAAGGGTGAAGCAGTGCTTCAGAAGGCTGAGCTTGCCTGTATCTGTACGATGGGACGTCTTTGTAGCTGTTGCATTTTTTAACTCTAGAGCTGTGTTGAACCCTGGGAACCCATTGATATCTATGTTTGTTTCTGCCATGAAAGCACAAAGCAGGCATGATCCCATGGGTTCCCCTTCCCAGCATTTGCACGTTCCATTTCCTTTTGGGTGGTCCCCGGCTGACTCAGAGGGTACCGAGGCAGGACAGGGGAGCAGGGAAAGTGTGAGGAAGGTAGAGCACAGCATGTGCTTGGTGTAGATGGAACAAGGTGCAACATGGTATGAGATGAAGCTGGAGAGTCAGGCAGTGGAAAACCATCCAGGCCCTTCAAAGTCATGTAAAAACTTTATTTTCCTAGATGCAATAAGAAACCTCATTGAAATGCTCTTAAGTTGGAACTAGAGGGTGATGTGGTTTGATTTACGTGTTTGGGTAGATCTCTTTGGCTGTAATATGGAGAGTAGTTTGGATCACGGTGGTCCAGTCTATATTAAGGACTGTGGCAGCCATTCTGGTCAAGGCTGTAGTGGCCTGGCCTGCATTGTGACTGAAAGATGCACTCACTCATCAGCACTGACTGAGTCCCTCTATATGGCAGCTTCTATACAGGGAGCTGCAAAAGGACAGAGACAAAGATAAAGTGACAAACACGACCTGCTAATGAACTGAATATGAAATACAACGAGAAGGAAATGCTGAAAATGATTTCCAAGTTTCTGACTCATCTCATAGAATGGAGAATGGAGCAGGAAGAGTGTTTGAGAAAGAAGACTGAGCCCTAACCCTGAAGGGATGGTAACTTTGAGTCTGCAGTGACTTTGAGACACCGAGGAAATCTGAGGGGTGGTGAGAGGATCACAGCTCAGAGAGGAGTGTGGGAACCTGCACACAGGCAGTGGAGAAGCTCCAGATAAGATTGTTTTGGGAAAGTGCAGAGCTTGAGGGATAATCAGGCCTCAGCTTGACCTTCAAAAGCTGAGACTAGAGGAAAACAAACCTAAAAAGGAGTCTAAAGAAAGGGTTTAGCAAGGGGGATAAAAGGAAACTATCTCTGTGTGCAGCCATGGAAACCAAGAATGCTGGGAACTGCTTAGTACTGTACTAGGAAATTCTGCTGATGACTGAGATAGAAGTCTGAAAACTACTATAGTTTGTAGGGTCTGTAGATTGTTGATTGTGTTTGCTAGAAAGATTAGAGGGAAGAGATGGGAAGGTAACAGGGAACACCCTCCAAAGACTTTTGTCTCAGAAGAGGAAGGGAAAGACCAGAAGGTGGGGCTGGGTGGTTTTCCCCACTGCAATGCACAGCTTTGCTTCAGCTCTGACACTCTAGGATTTCTACCTCTATATTGCCTGTTTCACAGAAAGCACATGAACACAGACCTCTGACTGTCATGGAGGAAACCCTGGGGCTCAGCACAGTGCAGCCATCCTGGCTCTGAGACACACGTGAACATACTGCCTTGATCAGATCATCCCAGAGAACGATTTTCCAGGAAGCCACAGCCCACATTCAGAAGCCATTTGGAAGGTTTCCAAAGATGGGAAGAAAACTTTTCACAGCTGACATTTTATTAGAAAAATCACTGCCCTGGGTAATGCTCTAATATGAGCAAATGCTTTGGTAACACAGGAGCATTCACACACAACGAATCTACTGTTTCACACGACAAGCCATGGTGACAGATCTGTATTCGTAAGTACTTCATTTCATTAAATGAAGCT